>VXAZ01009369.1:282941-318775 GCA_013399875.1 Gymnorhina tibicen
CCCACTTCTTTCTCTATGTCTTTCTTTCTTTCTTTTCTCTTTCCTTCTCTTTCCCTCTTACTATTAAATAAAATACATAAATTTTTTGGCACCAACATCTAACCTCATTTGGTTTTAGTCTCGTTTTTGGGAATATTTTGAACCTTCTCAAAGTTCCTTCTGGTTTATACACAGAGACTTAGTTTTCTTTGCTCTTCTGGGTTTAAACCGGATTGCAACAACCTGATACATCCCTGTCTTAATCTTTTCTTTAAAACCACCAGTAATGGAGAAAATGAAACCTACCTATTAAACAATTCCACAGTTTTATTTACTATAACTGAGCAAAAATCATGGAAAGGGTAATTCAGGTTAGACAGAAACAGCAAACAAATAGAAAGGAAGCTTCCCCTAAGCTTCATTACATTTCCCATCTTTGAAGTCTCATGTTCTGCTGGTTTTTTCTATCCTCCAGTGTGTGAATTTCTTGCTAAGAGGACTAATCCTCAGGACACCTCAGGGTGTCCCTGCCTACATCCTCTCTTACAAATAAAATTTACACCTTTCTTCCAATTTATTTTTCTCCACCAAGTCATGTTTTTTTAGTGTTTGATTGTTTCCGTGACTTTCCACAAGGCTATCCCCCTTCTGTCTCTCAACTCCTTCTAGAAATTAAGCAGTGCTACTTTTTAACAATCTGCAGTCCTTCTACAGGAAAATACCAGGACAACAAAGGAGGAGCTGGGGTCACAGAGGGTGGTGGCTATGCTCTAAAACCCCCAAACAAGTGACAGATTTTCTTGATGAAATTGCCAAACAATTGCCAAACAATTCTTGGAAGCAAGACATGTTCTTCATAACAGAGGAATGTGTTTAAATCCCAGTGGTCTCTGTCAGTCCATCACAGGAGGAAATACATGCTGTGATCAGTTTAGCCATAGGCATGTTATTAGGGCACAGACATCTGAAACAGTCTCAGTACCACTAAGAGGTACTAGCATAGTCCACCACGCATTGTCAGTACATCTGCGAGAAGCCCCTAGTGCATGAGAGAAGTTAAAAATTGCAGGGGGAAAAAAAAATCTCCAAACCTGTAACACAAGGCTGTGGTTTGGCGTTATAGCAGGTCTAACCATTTCTTCCATGCTTTGAGAAAAATACCGAATTCTAACTTTGTCCTCTGAACTTTGTCCAAGTTTAAAAATCTAGCAGTATCTGAGTCAGAATATTACTGAAGATATTAGTTTACCAAGACAATTCACTTTGGCAAAAACCATTACTATTTCACCAAAGTAAATACTAGAAGTATTTACTCAATTTTTTTTTTTAACTTTTAAACCTGGGCAGAACTGCACCATTTGACATCGAATATTCTTTTTATTTGATGTATCATTTCACACAATCTATCTAGCATCTTGTTTTTCATTAACCAACATGAAATAAGTGAGTTAGATTTTGTCCTTTTTTATTTAAAAATTAACTTCTTTATTTAAAACTCAGTCTCTACTTCTCATTGAACAACCCTCCTACTCGTAGTGAACACCACTGAAGAGTTTTCAGTCTGGTTTCACATCCAGGTGTGGTCCTGACAATCCCTACCCAATCTTTTTTATCTATTTATCTACAGACTGAATGTTTTTTACCAGGAATTTTGGGTTGACTGACCTTCAGTGTTCTGCATTTTCCTTTTCCCTCCTGTTTTAAATGTAACTGGTAATGACTTGCACTGTTTCACACACTTTTCCCAATTTGACTAGGGCAAGTATAATATAGATTCATAGGATCTAAAACATCTGACTTGGTTTGGCAGGCTGACCAGCTTTTTCACTGTACTAGACCAAATTCTCATACAGCCGTGACTGGTGATGATTTAGCCATGATTTTCAAATACCTTTCAGATGTTCTGACTGAGTTAAAAACAATAAACCACAAAACCAAACCTCAGCCCACAACAACTAAATCCCTCTACCTTTTTGGTATCAGATTATCTTCCTTTAACGTTAATCTTATTACATACCAAACAATTTGTTATCTTTTGCATCTCACAAGCTTCATTTTACATCTTACTTTTTTAAGCTGCTGACTATTTGAAGTCCACCACAAAAATCTGTGGTTTTGGATGGCCAAAGAGAAATATGCAGTACTGTTTAATCAGTATTAGGACTATTTAGTTTTCTGCTTTGATACAGACTGTTACCTTGGTCAAATCCTTATTTCTTTAGAGCACACATAAAGTAAGTTTAATGAAAGTGCAATAAGGACTGCCAAGATTAATGCAACAAATAATGGGAACTCCATGGTAGATGGTGTCTGTGAGGTGCTTCACTTGGACTTCATTCCTCCTTCTAAGGTGAATATTTTCCTTGCTGACCCTATATCCCCCATCAAATCCCTTCAATACTCATTGATGCTCCCTTTAGGAATAGGCCTACTTACTTCCTTTCAGAAATAGTGGAATGACCTTTATCCTCTTCTGCACCATGAGATTAATAATGGATCTGCAACTGCTGTGAGGAGCAAGTGCACCAACAGGTGACAAGAAGTGTGATTAAAGAGGGTTTTTAATCTCTCTTCCAATGCAGTACCACTGTACAGAGACGCAAGTGTGAAAATAGCCAGAAGGCACAGAGAAAAAAGAAATGCCTCCTTTATGTCAGGTTATCTTCTCAAATGAGAAAAAAAAATTCACAGAAGCAGTAATAAAATACACCTTATGAGTCACATCAAGTGACTCTTACAGTAAGTGGTCTTACTGATATAGGAGATCACTTCTGTACTACCACAAAATTATCAGTACAGCCTAAACCAGCAGTATAGAAAGGGTCAAAGTCTTAAGTCCTGGGGAAGGTGGGATTTGATCTTCCCAGGATCAATGCCAGTTATTTTCATGCATCCATCATGCATTTTCAATGGATAGGGCAACGAAAGTCCATACCTCAACCCCCAGGGAAAATGGACTGGGACTCCACCCTTGGCAGATCTGGACTCTAAAATCACAGCTCACACAGGGCCATGGCAGAAACCAGCCTGGTCCCCTTGACCTTGAACCATGCTGAAGTATCGATGAGGACCACTCACACACGTGATGTATCATATTTCATAAACCAATCAACAACATTTTTGAAGTAGCAGTTGTTTTCAAGGAAACCTACAGGGAAGTGAAAGCCCTGACTGACAGAAGGTAGCAGCTGCAGGATGCTTGGTAATTGCGCTCTCAAATTTCTAAGGCACAGCTCACAGTCAGTACATGCCTTAAGTGCAACTTACATTCAAGAGATCCATGCATCAATACCTAATTAGAGAACAGGCAAGTTTAGATATTCTCTCTTGTTTCCAAGCACTGGTACTCTTGCTGCACATGCAGCTTTTAACCTCTTTAGATTCACTTGTTGATGCTTGTAATTTAATGCTGAATCAATTTTCTTCCCTTACAAGCTCCCACAGGAGTAAAAGCAGCACACCAGGATTAGCAGACAAAAGTCCTGTTGAGTAATATATTTTGTATGGATAAGAAGAAACTAGCTTCTGTAAAATGCACAATT
Organism: Gymnorhina tibicen; assembly: GCA_013399875.1. Classification (NCBI taxonomy): domain Eukaryota; kingdom Metazoa; phylum Chordata; class Aves; order Passeriformes; family Artamidae; genus Gymnorhina; species Gymnorhina tibicen. The sequence continues at coordinate 286,463 of VXAZ01009369.1, forward strand.
TTGTGGAAGAGTGCATATCTTGGGAATCTCTCACTCAATTTTCCCCTAGTATGTGTCACATACTATCTAGTATTCTCTAGATGAAAAGCAGTTTTCAGGTAAGTATAAGTGGGGAAACTTCACGGCAGTTGGCATAACTTGCCTTTAAACAAAGCAATACTGACTCACTTCCCCAGAAACAAGGCAGCGGAACCGCGCAACAGACAAAACCTCTTTGCTCAGTTTCATACAGTAAGATGAAATTATTTGCTATAGATTTCCCATGTTGCCTTAATTCCTTTATATTGACTTCACACTTCTCAGAAATGAATACATTTGACTGTGGATGTAGCTCTTGCCTGAAAACTTTACTACTGAACACCACTGTGCAAATCTCTGATTCCCATATGCAAAAAGCAGTGATGGTATTTAGTTGCATCAGTTACACCTCTAGTGATACTGTTTTATGGAAGCCAGAGATTTAAATTTAGCAATCCATACTTCTGTCTCCTTCAGGCTAAAATTGTGTTACATGCACGAACTAGGGCTTGCTCTGATGGTCATCAAGAATGTAAGATTAGGAGAAACAGCCAGCCGGCCAGCCATCTAAGCACAGATGACTGAAAAATAATATCACTATTGCATTTTAAATCACTGTTTGCAAACAGCTCCACAGAGTTGCAAGGTTTAGGTTACAAATTAAACAGGAAAGACCTTTCTCCTGACAAGGAAAAAGGAGCAAAAGAAATAATATTGCTGCAGCTCTCATTGTTGTCTGAGCTCTCATTTTGACAACCAAAGACCAGCCAGAGCATGCTCAGGAATGGCTCAAATACTCATCCTAGATAAATCATAACAAGGAACTTGATCATGTCAAGAGAGAACTTTGGATTGATTACTACCGCCATTTAACAACACAGAATGATTTTACTTACAAAGATGCTTCCCTTCAAAATGAAGGAATCAATGCATGCCATAAAATTGACCTTTTTAATTGACTGACCTTTGGAACAAGAATCACATTCTAATGACAGTAAGCATTAATTGTAATAGTGAAATCTTTTAAATACAGTAGTGCTTTAAAAAACACAACTTTATGTCTCTATTTAGTGTAACAGTTTTACGTAAAATACTCTGATATCTGCATACATTCATGATGTTTAAAATATCACACAGAACTACTTTAATCTATCTGTAATGTAGTTTTTTCTTCTCACCAATAAGAAACTTGTTCTCAGCACTTTGTAAATTATTTTTTTGTATTAAAAAATCCAAAGAAGTTTGACCTATGCAAAGATTGGAAAGTTACAGACAGAAGGTACTTAACAACAAGCTCCAATTAAATGAAAATACCAGGATCATTTTCCAAGCAGGAATAAATGTTATTTTGGTGATTTATCATGTCTATATAATTATAAAATAAACTATGAGAAGCAGCAGATTGCACATGACGTGAAGCACGAGGACACACCCAATATAAATCTGAAGCAGGAAAAGAAAGATTATTGTATCGACTTTATGCTGTATTTATAATCAAACAGCAACAACACCACCACAATCTGCAAAAGAAGCAATAACTGCAGAAGTTTCTCTTGCCATGGATTAATATGCTTTTCTTAAACAGACTAACCAAAAGCTAGTTTGAGACAGTGTGTATCACTAACAAAGACAACCACACAAAATCTACATATATATTGTAAAGCTTCTACATCAGTTTTATACTAAATCCCGGAAAAAACATCTGCAAAAGAATACCTGACCTGTCCCAAAACTGCTGACAAAAAACAAAGAGAACATACTGCAGAGTCTCTCCATGACATGCATTTTGCTGCCATTATACCCTCAACACTGGCCACTGTTACTCTACAACTACAGCAGAGCTCTTTCCTACACAGCAAAGCCAACCCACCCATACTCTGAACATATAATTCTGTATCTATCACATTAGCACAACATTGCGATACGTATTGCAGAAGTCTGGCCTGCTTTAACACTCTGACCCTCTTTAGGGTTACCTAAATTGGATTTTTTGCAGTCTACATACACTAATTTGTAATGATACCCTTATTTTAAGGTAATGATGATCAGTATTCTTTCTGACTGCTCCCCCCATTGCCAAGGGAATGATTTAATTCTTTAATTATTTAATTCAATAGATGTTATAATAGCAGGAAAACTATACTAATGTGAGTATGCACATTTCTTTTATATTCCATCCTCTTGCTTGTTTTCAGAGGTTTTCAAACACAGAAGTAACTAATGAAACTTGTTGGTAATGGTGATTATACAACTTCCCCACTTAGCATCTATAAACTCATTAAATTACATTTGATTAAAACATATGCTTTAAAAGGCATCTAATCCTAATTGGAAAGGATGAAGATAAGGAATTCAGCACCTTCCCGGCAGTTTGTGCCAACAGCTAGCCACCCTCACTGCTGAGAACAGCTTGTCCTAGATCTTACAGATTTGACTCTTCTTACTTGGAAGGCAATTTTTTTTAATGAAGCAAAGAAATTGATCTAAGCCTATCACTGTGAGATATTTTCTCCATCTGTTACCGATATCAATTGTATCTCCTCTGGATTTGTCAGTATTTCAAAATACTTTAAAAAACCAGAACTGGATATTAAATTCAACTATCAGTTTCACTAAGAACATTCCCTCCTCCTCTTCATTTTAAACTGACAAAAGTAATGGTAGGGATTTACTACACACACACACACACACACACACACACACACATATATCAGTTTGTCATTGCATTAAACATTTATCTAGAAGTTCTTGTCAGAATAAATTTGGAAGTTTCAGAGTTTTTGTTTGTAGTAGTTGTCCCTAAAATAAAAACCACCTAAACATGCTAAAAAGCATTTGAAAAAACCCAAATTATAAAGCAATGCAGATCATGTTCTATTGACTATTCTGTCTTCTATACCAATGATATGCCACACAATCCAAATGCGACACACTCATGAATAGTTTCACAATTGCTCACAGATTGTTATTAAAAATATTTGTCATCTTCAGGTTTATAACTATTTCCTCTTTCCAAACTGAAGCATCATTAATAACTGCACCTGGAAGTTTGCTTGAAGCACTTTGAAGTCATGTCATACAGCATTATTTTTAAAAATTTGATTGTAGCATTAAGAAACATAATGACAAATGTGTTTTTTCTAAAAAAAGTATTTAACTTTTCTGACCAGTTTTTTCAGAATTATTTTCTTTTTTTAAAGAGGAGCTTATTAAAGATAATTTTGACACCGGCCTGGAATATATTAAAACTGATTTTTAAGGACATATACAAGACAAACCTAAACCCCTTCATTTTTCTCCAATCTGGCCTTTCTGCTTCCCTCTGTGGTATCATCTTCCCTTCAAAAACTCCTATTTTTTCTTCCAATTTACTCTGTATTCATAGACTACCAAGGTATGGAAAGCCTGAGAGGCAAAAAAGAATCTTGATCCAAAAGCAGCTTGGATCTTTGGAGTGAGCTACAGTGCACAATAAGGCAGTCATGCCCACGGCAACAGTGCTAAAGACAGTCCAAATTCACTGTTACCAATGAAAAATGAGTCTAACTTCTACTTGGAAATAGGACATGAAGAAGCCACAAAAAAGTGGGCAATTTAAGCAGCTCCATCCCACACCTTCTACAATATATATACTGCAGCAGTTTTTTCAGCAGTATCCACAAATAACATGCAGACTGAAGAGAAGCAATTAGCACGGTGGATTGTACCTTTGAGACATCGTATCAAAAATTGGCTTTGTATTTCTTGCTCAAACTACTAAAGTACATTCTGAATTAAACATTGCATTGAGGTGTCTCACACAGTTAAATTAGATTCAGCAAAGATACTTTAACAGGATGAAACAGATATGAAACAAAGATGAGTATTACTTTAGTGTACATAAACAAAAAGTAGGTTAAGTTGCATTTATACAATCTTAGCCAAATAGTGAAAGAATTATTCTGAAAGCTAAAGAATCTGTGACTCTTCCTGACATAAATTCCTTTATTCGTATGGGAAAACTTAATTTTTATATATAATATCCCATTATATGCACTATTATTTTTCAATCAGCATTTGTGTATTTAAAATATTGCTATGTGTAAATAACACAAGCCTTCTCCTGGGGAAATCTCTCCCTCTCCCCATTTGCAATGACAATTGTAAAATAAAGACTGTTTCAAACATATAAAACACATAACACTAAACAAGATCAAATATTGCTGAATAAATATGACTGCAACAGTTTGTCATTTTTTATGCTCAGAAATTATTATGCAATGCTTCGAGAATATTTTTCCCCTTACCAATAATCAAATATCGTTTCTTCACAACTGACCACATACAGCACATATATACAGTTCTATACATAGAACAGTCCTGAGATGGAGTCACTTGCACGACAAATTCAAGGTTTTTAAGTATTTTCTAAATATTTAGACTGGGAAGCAAAGAACGAGAATAAATACATTCCTACACTGTCTTATAATTTCTAAAGGTTGTACACTTGTGTTAAAATTTACTCTGCAATTGATTCTTAAAGCAAACCCCATAGTCTAAACAGCATGCTTTCACTTCCAGTGCTGCCACAAGCAGCTGTCATGGTTAACAAAATTTCACTTCTAGAAGGCCTCTAGTGTTTGCTACTGGCAAAAGACTACCTGAAAAACATACAGTGAGGGAGTCTTGCTAAAACTGTAATTCCCTGAGTCACAGAGGAAAGCGCTTCAGAAACTAAAGCAGCATGACAACTTCAAAATGACGGCTTCCCACGTTGGTATCTTCACCTAAACTGAAGAACAGTTCCTTCTTACTGAATGAACTCCAAGAAAATTAATTCTCTTAGATCTTGACAACATAATAAAAATAGCCAAATGCCTAGCATCCCCCAGAGACACATAAAACCCTCCTCTTCAGGCACAAGAGAAAGTTTCACATACCATTGACACATTCAAAGACATCACAGCACTTGCCAGGTGTTCCATCTCCACGCGAGACTATCTGGGGAACGGAGCCTGCCTCACACATGGGGAAACCACATAAACCAGTGAGACACTCGCATCTGAAACCAAAGAACAGCAAGGAAAACCCCATAAATAAGTGAAGCCACATACAAGGTGAAAGAATAAGCAAAAGAAAAACAGAGAGTCAGAGCACGAGTTACAGCTTCGGTGTATTCATGTCTTAGAATCACCTTTTATTAACAACCAAGATGGTTTATCAACCTGACGGGTTCTTTTTAACCATCCAAACTCTGGTGGCTGTCAAGGAAACAAAAAGGTGTTAGTGTGCAACACCAATGGTGCTCTTCTGCTCTGTATAAAAATTTGAAAACTGTAATAACTGTGTTCTCCAGACTTGCAAAGTAAGGTTTCTCCTCCAATTCTGTCTTGAATAATGAAAATTGGTGAAATGCTTATAGCAAAAATTGCATCCATTCATCATTAGGAAACCACATTATATCCCGCGTAATGCTGGAAAAAATTAAAGAGAAAGGAAGACCGAATTCATTAAATCTAAGCCAAATAAAAATAATTACAAGTTCTCTTTCGGTGCTGATGGTGCTGCAGTTTGCAGAAGGGGAAACCAATTACATGTGACGCCAAATAACGTGGGAGGCTAGATATATTACGTACTGTGGTTCGTTTTGGAACATTCTAAAAGGACTACCTTCTCCATGTAAGTAGTTTTTATTTGCTTATTTAAGAAAACAGCCTAACGAACTGGGAGATATAAAATGTGGATAAACAATAGTCATGTTTGCTTCCAGATTCTTTGCTTTATGATTAACATAACAGTTTAAAACAAACACTTAATACTTTTGATAAGTTTACATTTAACAGAGTCCTTGCCCTGAACAATGGGCACATTACAGGGATAAGCAGCAATGATTCTATAATAGAAGATCCTGTAATTATGAGTTAAAGAAATAAGAACTCTACTTGTTAATAACTATTTCAAATATTTTAAGTATCCCAAGATAATCCCCGTATTAAACCATCTGTGGGTAAGAAGCAGAATCAGCCCTTAATGCATTTGCTTATTCTTTATGCTCAAAACCCAGTAAGTTTGGTTCTCCTCTGCCATGCATGTCTCCTTAATTGCCCAACAGCCATTTCATCTCAGATCAGCATCCAATGAACGAGGAAGAACCACCTCGCAACAGGCAGGTTTTTTAACATCTCTCCCTTTAACCTCATCAGCCTTAGATAAATTTGTTATATTCTCCAGTGTAAGGTATTAATCAAAAGGAAGTTTGCAAGAAATACAAGCAAAGTCAATGAATCTCACAGAACCTCTATTAAACTATTTGAAAAGGATTCTTAAAATACTGCATTACAGAAGCATGTTACTGTAAAGAGATAAAGAAGTCCATTTCACGAATAATATTACATCAAGACAAAGCGAAGCAATTTAACTTCATGTGCAGATATATGCTACAATATAGTAACAGCTTTAAAGCAGGCATTTCAAGGTTTGGGTTTTTTGTTTGTTTATTTTTAATAATACTATGCTTCCCATAACAGTAATGGATAATGGACTAAACAAAAGAGTACAGAAACCAAAGTTTTATTTATCACACATTTGCTCGTGACATTTTCTTCTCAACTTATTTGTAAATACAAAGAGGGAATCCAATTATTTTCTTTACTGTATGTTTTTTGCCTTCAGAGATGTAGAAGGAAGAAAAGGCATTCTGGCTTCCACTACATGTGATCAAAAAATCCAAAGGATTTGTGACAGCAGTTTCCCTTTAAGATGACTCTGTAAATAATTTTACAGAATTACTAATATCTCTCACTTTTGCTGTCCCAATAGTGCAGGAAGATGGTGGGAGGGAAGAAAAAGATGACCTCTAGTAATCAACGAAAAAGAAAAATTAGCACACAGGAATTTGTACTTCAACCCATGTGGCAGACTGCTTTGAAAGATGCTTTTCCTTTCTGAGAAGAATGAAACCCAGAAATAAGTACCTACATACTACTAATGAAAAAGAAAAAAAATCCTTTTAAAACATATATAACAAAAAAAAAGTAGAGACACAATCTGAAAGTGGTGTTACAAGCCTAAATAAAAGTTGAAGTTTCACTTCAATAACCCTGTATTCAACATCCAGATGACCTCTGGGAAAATAGGTAGATCAAACTTTCTGAAAATTCTGAGAAAATGGCACACATTATGAAAATAGTTGTGGACCTTGATTTTCCAAGTCTCATGAGCTGAAATTATCACTCTTAGTTCTATTGCCTCCACAATAAGCTTTCCCAGAAGTATCTTCTTTCTTTTTGTCTCACATTCCTTGTAACCGATAAGAATTGCAATATTCAATGATTAGATGAATAACTTGTACTTTTCCCCTCTCATTTTTTTCCCAGTCAACAGCTTAAAAAAAAAACCAACCCAAAACACAAAACTGAACAACAAGAAACTATGAATCACCACTTTAAATAACATAAGATAGGACAATCTTCCATAAATAGGGATGAAAGAGATATTTAAAAGATTGGTGGAAGCCAACATTCTTTTCTGCAGAAAAGACTCCCTCCTTTTCAGAGTAATGAAAGTTTTGCATACTCACAGAGTAAGGAAGCAAAACCTCAACACTCCAAAATTTTATAAATTGACTTCCCATTTGGTTAAAAAATAATGCATGCATAGGAGAATGTCAAAGTAGCAAATGATCTCAGATGGACTTTTAAATAGTCTGCATTCTTTTCAGCCAGCTCTGCTAGGAAAACCTTTGACCATTGTCCAGGTTATTAGCATGGAAAACATTGTTTTGGAGACAGAAGTCTGTCAGAAAGAAACCCAAGGAATTCTGGTAGCTGAGCATGGTTGTCACACTGCCAAAACAACATCTGGAAATTTGGAATAAGTGATTCCATTCTCAGCAAGAGAGCAAGATGAGCTTTATAGAACTAGATTTTTCTGAAGTGCTTCTTGGAGCAGAGGGACGGACAGAAGAGAAGTTGCAGCACAGGTCTGTGCTGTGCCACAGGCAGCTACCCACCTGTGTATATCTTACCCTGGCTAGCGGAACATTAGGTTTGAAGAAGTTTAGCAGGTCAGTTTGAGTTAAGCCTGTTGACAGTGGCCATGGTCCCTCTCAGGCTAATTTCTATAAAATTCAGCTGTGCAGACTGCTGTTCAGTAAGGCCCCATGCTGGTTCTGAGCTGCTCCCCCCGTAACTGTAGCTTGCCTAAGGAAAACAGTGACAGCAGAAGTTGTCACAAGGACACCTTCCCCGAGAGAAAACTGCACCACAGTCCCTTGGTGCCTTCTCCCTTCACACAGCCTGCAGTGACACCGCTGCAACACCAAATGGCACTGTGGCATCCGCAAGTTCCAGCATTAAAGGGAGGGCAGTACTTGAGGTACTGGGAAGTTGGCACTCAGTATCTGCCCCTGACACACCTTATTAGCAAAGGCTGTAAGGAAACAAGCTTCTTGGTGTGTTATTACCATAACAGCACTCAAGTCAAGCCAAGAACATGTCCTTTTAACAAGGAAGAACAGTCCTGTGGGAGAGTACAATGTTACCTTACAAGAGGGCCCAAAAAGAAACAAACAAGAATCAAACAGTTACGGAAGAGCTTTTATGGCACCTGAAAAGGTGGTGGCATGGCCTAGAAGACCAGGAATCCCAAGGAAGAGGTTCTCTGCACTAAAATTTTGCAAATACAGAATCAACCTGACTGATAAAAGGAATTGTTTCCAGTTCTTCAGGCTAAAAAACCAAACGAAACAAACAAAAAACCCCAACTCAACCCAACCACCCCAAGAAAACCCCACCCAACAACAGTAATCCTAGAAATTTCAACAACTGAGCAGAGAAAACTTCAGTATACAAAGAACCAGAAATGAGATGATGTACATTAACCAATGCTTTATAGATTGGAGGAAAGTGACTCCTTCAGTAATATAAATGGACTGATTTTTAAATTAAGTTTTTAAGTTCTTCAGAAAATAAGTAAGTTCATTAACAGTTTAGTTTATGTTTGAGGGGTGTTGTTGCTGGAGTTGTTTTGTTGTGGTTTTTGTTATTTGGATTTTTTTTTAATATAATCACTATGCTTTTTTCTTTATGTCCCCAAAAGTGCAAAAAGGAAAAGGAAGAAGATAAAAAAAAATCAAATTGAATACTTGTAAATGACAACTTTTACTTCAAATCCAATTATCTTGGTTCATTTACTTCTGTTATTAAACAGATTTAAAGAGAGAAGGGCTTGCTTAGCCTAAGAAAAGCTGTTTTGATGGTAGGATCAAAAGAGTTCTCCAGCCACAAGGCACAATGGCTATGAAAATAAGAACAGGCACCCTGGAAAAAAAGATTTAGTATGAGTGAATGGGAGGGTTGAAGCAGGGCTGTATTGATGAGAGGGATATTTATTTTGAGGATCAAAACAAAATTAAAGTCTAAAGCACTGAGACTAGAGAAAAGCATTCCTGAAACATACATCGCATTCCTGTGGAGATTTTATCACAGTCCTTTTTTTTTTCCCCTTGCAGCAATCTAATACAATATGCTTTAACATTGTTAACACTTATATTACTCAAATGTAGTAGATAAAACTTCCACAGATGTGTTAATAATATAAGCATTTAAGGATACTGTGAAATACGGAATTTCCAGAAGAGAACGCTCAGCATTATCAAAGATTCACAGTGGCAAAGAGTTTAACTGCAAGACCCCAGCTACCATCAAGCACATGGTATACGTGACTATGATACAGCGAAATGAAATATTGACATAGCAATCTCACGAAGTTATTGAAGAATTATTTCCATGTTATTCACACCTGAATCCATAATGTGAGTTAAGCAGACAGGATGCTAAGGATGATAAGCTTTAAGGAAAGAAGCTACAGCTTAAGGAATCAAAGAAGTGCTAGTCTTGGAAAACCAACTCCAGTCCTACACAGAAAGTGAGACACTGCAGGCAAAGCCAAAGCCATTGGGAAACCACCATACAAGAATTGCAACTAGAATTTTCATAGATCTTCAGCCACACACACTGGAGAGTTTTTGTTCACAAATTCAGTATCACCATTTCATGCACTTTTAGTTTTAAACATAATATTCAGAAAGTCAGTAATGAAAATACTAATTTTTTCATGGAAATCTTTCAGTACTTTATTTCAAAGATCAATAATAAACCTCTAGAGAGAGATGACAGAAAAACTGTGGAAGCTGCATATAACACTTGTCATGAGACTGTTTGCAAGCGCTCCAAAGTTTTACATCACTGCTATGTAAACTGACTCACATGGAAATTCTTCCCATTTTAACTTTCCAGGGGATTTACTTATCGAGAAATCAAAGCTAGTATGCTCCCAAGTAAGAATTCCTTTTTAAAATCTGGATATTGTTAGAGACACCCAACATAATAGTGAATTCCATTCCATTAGTGATTTCCATTATTTTTCATATACACAGGACTTTTAAATACTACAAAGGCAACTATCAAGCTTTTAATTAAAGATACTGTGAAAGGGAACTTTTTCGTGCATCTTTTGCATATTATTAGCATTAGGAAATAGCAAACAGATGCTAAGCAAAGGAATATGTCATAAAATCAGCATTCCCATCAAGTAGATTACCATCTTTCCAAGGCTGATTAGGATCTAAAGAGTTCATCTGACTAAAAAACTTCATTTCATCCTTTGACTAATATTAAATCAATTCTTCTGTTTCCCTTAGGGCCAAGACAGAAGAAGAGGATAGTCACAAAAGAGTGATGCCATAGATGCAGTAGGCATACAACCAGTGGCCAAATGCACTCACTTTTCAAGTGCACTGGTTTTTTACAAGTACACAGATATATGTGTAGATGTTTTGAATTCATCAGTATAGGAAATAAAATACAATAAATAAACTAGTTCAACCCTGTATTTTTCTCATATTTTGCCACACCAGCTAGTGCTTTTTTCCTTTTGAAGGTCTCTATGGTTTTTACCACTGTGTACCTCAGTTACTCTTTTTTTAGTTTTATCTGCTTCACCCTTCATAATATAACAAATTTCAAAACTGAAAGTAAGGTACTAGTTACGATATTACACAAATGTCAGTTTTCTGATATTATGAAAAGCTATTTCTTTTCTTATTCCACCACTGTTTAATGTAGAATTATAAATATCTGATCCTTTTACAAATAAAACAATTCCTAAGGACTTCAGGTCAAAAACCACTTATAGATAATACTTTTATAAGTAATTCATTAACTTCCATATTCCTGTAACTCCAAACTTTCTTACTCCTGAATGACATCTCCCTACAACTAAGCCATCAGAGATGGCTTTGCCATAAGGAAACAAAGAACCCCTGAAAAACAATGAAAAAGTGAAAACCCCCACAACCCCCACCCAAATTCCTTATTGTTTAATTTAGTTGACTGTTTAATTTCATGTCCACCTTCTCCTCCTTGCAAGAAAAAAACCCCCACCCTAATAATTATTTCATGTTTAGTTTTTCCATGCCATTCATGCTATTAAACACCTTTCTCAAATCCCTGAAGGCAATTCTGTACAAGTTTAGGAAAGATAATTATAGAATGGTTTGGGTTGGAAAGGAATCTTTAAAGGTCATCTAGTCCACTCCCACCCTAGCTATGATCAGGGACATCTTCAACGAGATCAGGTTGCTCAGAGTCCCATTCAACCTGACCTTGAATAAAAATGAAGTCCAAAGTTTGCTCCAAAATCTAAGTGTTTTTGAGACCAAACAACTCCACTCAATAAGACCCTTTCCGTGTAGTAGAAACCACGCATGCAAGAACTGCAGTGCTTTTGCAGAAACCAGACTGAAATTCACCAATGGCATTTCAAGGAACAGCAGTGAGAAACTACTTTTTATTTTAAAATGGTCCACAACCTTCAGTTCCACTTTTTAATTATTCAATAATTTGAGAAGGAAGAAAGAAGCAGAACTTGTGGCTGCTGAATTCTGACATGATGTTTCCTGCTATTTTATAGAGGAAACACAACTTCACACTCTTCATATTAACCTCAGTAATGCTGATATCATCTGCCCCAAGTACCATTGGAAGCTGCTGCGAAATTCTCCTATCTACTTCCCTTTTAAAATGCAAGCATCCAAATTATAATTCTACTGCTTTATTATGTATATGGGTCTCCCTAGACATCTGTGCAGGTGTAAGTCTCTAGACAACAGTCAGACATTATTGATCTCTGTGATACAAACAGAAATTTGCCTGTTCAAGTCAGAAATTATTCTCAACTAAATCACTTATTCAATTTCCAAACAAGGTAATAACTGATTAAGTAGAATAAATGAAACAAAATGCATTGGGAAGTCTCAGGAGAAAGAGAAAAAGCAATACTCAGAGAGCTCAAGGTACACACTAATTGTTAGACCAACAAGTGAAAACAAAAATTGAAACAGAAAGATATACCTACCAGCTTATTGTAAGCTGAAAGAGTTCAAACACCAGCTTGCTTATAAAGAATGGAAACAAACCCAAATTCTATAGACACTACAACTTCATTCTAAGTTCAAGCATAAAACACCACCTAGAAATAGATACAATTAGGAGTCACTTCAATTTATCTGGCTTAAAATTTCTTTACAAGTTTCACAGCGGAGGAGTAAATATACCATTAACTCAGCACCTGGTCAGATTAAAGTACTACAGATACTTTTTCATGAAAAGGAAACTGCTTGCATAGCTATCATCAATACTTCGTCCCCCAGTACAAACAGGTTTTTTTGTTCTGCTCTTGGGAAATGTGCTTCTTCCTTTAGGTGGCATTGTCTTTCAGGTTTTCCAATTCAGTATTTCCTAGAAGTTGGTGGAAGACCACAGATGTGTGTTTTTAACCCATCATACAGATGCAGAAAGCTGATCTTATAAAAGATGCAAGCAGGGATCTCTGTATTTACAATGTCTCACAATTTCTTCTGCAAAAGATATGCACGCAATTTCTTCTGCAAATGTTCTCGTGTTTCCTCTCCTTGTCTGAGGTCTCTGACACTCAGAAGTCAGCCATCAGGCTCCAGAAATGTCTCATGTCTCAAGAGCTTCTGTTCAAGTTTTATTTAAAGAAACAACCAACCAACCAACATATCATCTCTCCCTCATTTGTGTACTTCAGGAAAATGCGGTTGCTGGCCAAAACAACCCACACGGTGAGGCTGAACGCCAAGGCAGCAATATTACCATCATGCTGAGAACACATGGGAATTCCTGAGGTAGCAAGGGAAGAAGGGGAATGCTTGAGCTCTGAGTTCAGCAATTCATTACCTATCCTGGAAGACATCAGGAGAAGATAGACATGAAACATGGGTCAACTTACAAAGGTGTTATCCTTGCTTTTCGTGGATATTCAGTACAGTGCAGTCTGTAAGCAGGATTGAGTATCTCAGCAGACCAGAATGAAGCAAAATCGTTTTCCTGGGAAAAATATTCACCATTTCCTAACTTCTGAGGATTTAATTTTAAAGACCAAAATGAAAATGCCTAAACACCTACTTCCAGATAATATGAAACTTCAAAAAATTGCAGTGTTCTATTCATCAACCATTAAACAAAAGCCTGCTACAAACCTGGACATGGGATAGCTTCAGCTGTCATCATTGTAGAGCTTTCCTTCAATATAAACCTGCCTCTTCGATCAGGAACAGAGTCTCCAATTCAACATCAAGTGTTACACCACCATGGTACTCATGCACTTGAGATGGCAAAGTGGTCTGCTGGAGTTGAAGTGCAGGAGGAACAACCTGAGCAAGTTGGCCAGGATGGTTAGAAACCAGAGTTTCTAAGAAGCTGATGACAGAACTGAAGGCAAAACAAAGCTTCTGCAGAGTCCTTAACATGCTTTTGTTGGACCTTTGATCCAGCTACCCAGTTACTCAGGAGTCAGTCCCTGAATAGAAGTCTCAGGAAGATACAGGCCTTGGATCCATGATTGGTCTTACCAGTTCCAGCTGAACCTTCCTTTAACAAAAACTGGGATCCACAACCACTTTCTCTTGGATACCAATTCTTGAGGATGAGATGGGTGGAGGAGAAGGATCTAAAATTCTAGAACAAATACAAGGGAGACCTCTGTATCAGCAAAAGTTGCTTAAGACAGGTGACTGGTACACGGGAAAATGAGGAAAAAGTTACTCTTGCTGGAAAATCACGACTGTCCTCTAAAGAAGGTTGAAGAAATCAAAGTGGTGCATGCTGTATGGAACACCAAAACAATTTATCATAAAATTAAGGTCTTCCAAAGACAGGAAGACCTAAGAAAATCTAGACAAACGTAAGAATCCCAAGGACTGACATAGAGAAGATCTGAAACAGCCAAAAAGCAAAGAAGAATGAACAGAATGGGTGCCCAACACCCTTCCTACTACATGGGATAGGTGCAAAGTTAATAAGGACTCAGAGGCCACCTCTACAGATGCTGTCAGAACAAAAACATTATCCAACTAGCTGTGTATGGGTACTCTCAAATACAATGCAAATATATTTGGTAACAGCTTAAAAAGGAACTTAAAACAATAGCCTTCCCAGTTATGATTCTGGTGGCTGCCACTGAATGAGAAGAACTGTGCTGATTTTTGTGTTGCTGGCACTGGGTTGCCTAGGCACTGGTGTAACATGAAATACACAATAGTGGCTGGTAGGTCTAATGCTGTGACAGGCTGTGGACACAATATATGATACAATAACAACATGTCCAAGTGCCATAAAAGCAGATAAAGTACATTAAAAGCAATTGCTTACTAGACAAAGTCATCTAGGGGATAAAAAAAAATCATGGGATCATAGAACAGCTGCTGTGTGTATGTGTATCTTCTACTAGACCTAGCTGATCAAAGCCCCATCCAAACTGGCCTTGAACACTTCCAAGGATAAGGCATCTACTTGTTCTCTGGGAAACTTGTTCCAGTGTTTCACCACCGGGATGGTGAAAAATTTCTTCCTAATATCTAATCTAAATCTACCCTCTTTCAGTTTAAAATCCCTTGCCCTATCACTACACTAATTCTACATAAATTAAATGATCTCTAAAGAGGTGTCATTTTTGCATAATTGTCTGCCATGGACCTCTGTTTCAATTAATTTATGTGAAAAGACAGCATGGTTGACATATCTACATAACACATCTACAGGTTTTCTGAAAAATACAAATGAAACTGCTAATGGTGAATTTCTCAAGTGGCATCTATATTGTGCCTAAGACAACACAAGTTTTTATTAGAAATAAAAGATTAAAAGTAAAAAAAATACGTAATTTCTTCCTTTGGAATCAAAACCAATTCAGCAATGACATATACAAATTTTAGATCTAGATCGCTAATCTAGATTGCTACTTAGCCTTAATGCCTTTAGAACTGCTAAATAAAGCACACTCATGTGAAAAATATGGACGTACAGGACAGATTAATAAGAGCATTCTCTTAAGAAGATTCTTAAATTGAAGTACATTTTTGTAGATTTAATCTTTTTCCTACTATTTAATACATTGAAAGGTAATTAAATACGATAGAAAAATCTAGTCTAGTTCTGTTCTAAGTTATATTCAATTTCTATCCAGATATAGCTTAAATTAAGCCTTATCTAAAACACTATTTCCTAAGACATCAAGGTATTTCTTATTTTCATGACCTGTATGAAAAAGAAAGTATTTAAAAATTTGGGTGGGGGAAGAGCTGAGCTAATTTCTAAGTGAAGCTTTAATGCAGATATTAATTGCCCCTCTGACCCTCCAATGTGGCTGAGTAGGTGATTAAAATGTAAAACAGTATTTTATCATCCAGACACTTAACATTTGGATTTGCTGACCAAGCACATTTCACTTCTTTACCATACTGCAGACCAAACGGGGGCATTACCATTCACAGCAGCCCCAGATTGAGACATTTTAGCCACATACAAGGAAAAAATGACAGGGAAAAGACTATTAAACAAGGAAAAAGGAATTCTATGACTAATTCATTTCCGAAATTTTTTCAGAGGTTTTCTTCTAAACAATACAACTATAATCCTACTCCTTCATGCTACTTGAGCCAACTGAGAGGTTTGCATTTGTAATGCCATTCAGCTATCTGTAACTAAGTGATAGTGAAATAGTCCAATTCAAAGTGTCTTCATTCACTCATCCATCAAGCCCCAGCCTTTTGGGCTCCAATCTTGCAAGACTGCATCTGTAAAAAGCTTTTAATCCCGTTTTTGGCATATGAAATTTATCTGCTCCTGTTATACTTAATTTACAATTGCTTTTTCTTCTCCTCATCCCACTACATCATTCCTGAAACTGCTTTTTTTAAAGCTAGGACTCAGGTAGAAAATAAAGTACTGGAAATTTTGATAGACAAACATGTATCAATTATTTCTGAACTTTTTCAAATCTAGAACATATTCGGGATTATGGTGTGAGCTTTTTAAAAAAGTATGTCAAGCAAACTTATTACTGGGATTTAGTGAACAAACTCCTGGATGCTTCTCTCCTCTCAGAAGAATACTACTATATCCTATCTTATCAGCAAGATATTCAAGCCAGCATGTATATGCTGCAAGAGCTCCTCTCAGGAGCTAAAGGACAATGATGCTGACTCACTGAGACGGAGTCACTCGCAAAATCTGAGGGAGGTGTGGGAAACGTCCTTCAATGTTAAGTAGTTTGGGGAAGGGGATACCTTTCCGTTTTATAAAGTAAACTCTGTGAGACAATATTTAATTAAAAAGTCCTAGTTATTTTTCATTTGTTTGTCTGTTTTGTTTAAAGCTAGAATCCAATACAAAAAAAAAGAACTAGTGACGATGGAAGACAAATTGAAAAGGAAGGCACTCTGATGGTCCAGTTTTTAAGGTAAGCTTCGTATCTTCAGAAGACAAAATCAGATTTCAGCAACATTGGTTGCTTCTAGCTATAATTACATCCTTTAATCCTTAATTCAATCCTCTATCAGTTTTCCCACTATTTTTCTCAGAACTGATAACAAGACAACCAGATTTAATTACTTAGTTTTTGTTCTTTTTAATATTGGCACGGTACTAACATCTTGCTGTTCTCTATGGAGTTTTCTTGGTTATCTGGTTTTATTAAAAAGACTGACCAAGAACAGCTGGGGGTGGGGGGAGGAGTGTGTGTGTGAAATATCCCTGAGAACAGAGCACTGAATGAATCCTGAAATTATTTAATCTGTAACAGTTAACAGCACAGAAGCAGGGGTATAAAACTATAGCAAGACACAGAGAACTAATAAAGACTAAACTTCCAAATTATTGTGACAATAGTCACAAAGAAAAAAAAGATAATCCAAAAATATTGGGTGCAAAGCTATCCAAACAGGCCATTTACTTTGTTGTAAAAATCTTATGAAACATGTACAAAACTACGTGAGCAATAAAAATATAAGCCATTGATAATCACTGTCGTGTTCCATTTTTCACAGATAAAGAAATTAAACAGATTATGATAAAGATTTTTACACTTAAAAATAAATTCCCAAAGGAATCTGAAAATTTGAAGAAACTTCATTCACAACAGAAAAACTGGGAACATCTGAAGGTAATAGATTCTGTGAACTTGATATTGATCATCTCTTCATTCAACTTTGTAATAGATGACAACAAATTTACATTAAAAAAACTGTGATTAAGTTTTCTGTAAGAGCTCTAATACATTTTTTGTTCAACAACCTCCTTGGAGAAGCAAGCATCTCTACCAAGACCAGAGACAGACTGTTGTAAGTTTTCCTAACATAATAACTGTTTTCCTGTTTTCCAGACATTTAGCTTTCCTAATATAATAGCTGGAAATTTAAGGCGTCTCACAACAGGCTGATGAAAGCCGAGCAACTGGTACTTTAATGTTGATGCCAAATCAGTATGTTCTGTTCTGTTTGAACCACTGCATTAGAAATCAGTGTGAAACTAAATGTAATCTCTGAGTGCAAGAACAAGAATTTATGATATCAGATGTTTACTATTCCCACTTTTCCTCTGGCATTGCTCAAGGAGTTTTCATTGTTATGAATACGCATTCAAGAGTTCACTCACAAAAAAATGCCAATTTATCATCAGATTTAAGGATCTCCACTTTCCTAGTATATTACATATAAGAAACATGCCAAGAACAAGATGTGAGACAGAAGTCAATCTGCTCCTACTGTATGAAAATTACCAACTACTTGTTAACCAGCTCAGTGACACGTCATCTGTCCTTAACCATGGCAGTCTCCTTTAATTGCTTTCTGGTTCTGCTGGTATTATGCTTTTATTTTAGTGGCAATAAACGAAACAGATGATCATAATTTCTTCAAAGAGGTTCATAGTCTTAAAACATAATTTTATGAAGTCTAAATGATGGTCTAAAGTCCATGACCTTATGGAACAATATCTCTGCTTTTAATAAATTATTCTCAAATGTACACTAAAAAAATACAGTGCCGCTTCTTTTGAACTTAATTCTAACAATTAAAAAGAGATATGATATGCAATTAGGTGATTCTAAACTGAATCTCAGACAAGGCAATGTTGATATTTCATCATTCTTAATATTTTAATAAGAAATTTTGAAATTAAGAAAAAACATCCCGTTTTCCTAGTGTAGACCCATTTATCCACACATCTGCACATTTTTTCTATAATTTTGACATGCAAGTCTCACAGAGACCCTTCAAACATAAAGCTCCAACTTCTCCTCAAATCTGAGGAAACACTGAACCTGAATTCAAATGGCTCGATTTTCATGTTCCAACTAACCGCACTTTGTTTCCCTTTCTGCTCTCTTTTCATACATGCACTTCTCTTCCCTCTAACCTTTTTTAAAGCTTTCTTTTCTATTATCCCCATGTCTATGTTCCTTTATTCCCCCTCTTCAAATAAAATCTTTACTTACAGCACATGAATGATGACTATGACACTGTCTTCCTTAAGAAGCACAGTAGTATATTAAAATCAAAATAACTACATATATTTCTAGCACGCACACAACATGTAAAGCATCTATATGATCATATTGCTGCCAGATTCAGTTTTATTTCTTTCCTTCTCACCTACTCCACTAAAAAGTGTGTTATTGTTTTGGCTGATTTAAGGCAATCCAAATGCAACCCACATAATAACAACATACAGCAACGTAGACTGAGCCACAAAATTACAAAATAATGGAGGAGTACAAGAAACCTACAGTTGTTTCTACCTGCCTGCAGACATACTAGGTTCTGCTAATTGTGGAGGTATTTTGCAGTTTTCTACATCAAGGAGGGCAGAGGTATTAACACAAAACCCCCTCCAATCATAAGATCAGATCCTAAGACTCCAGGAGCTAAGTACTCATCTATCCCAGCTCTGATCTCTTGTTAAACTCTGATCCCAGGAATGCGCAACAACTGATTTCAAAGAGGTTTCAGGAATTCACAATTATCTAGTAATTCACATGCTGTAAGCCTGCTTGTACAATTGGCATCTTTGTGCACAGGAGAAGAGAATGCTGGTTTCATCACTGACTTCCCACATGCACAGACAAGGACACTTCAGACATCAGTTAACACACAGCAAAATAACTGACTTTATTTTTAAACATTCTCAACAAAATAAAAAGATTCTTTCAAAAACATGTTTGCTGTTCTAGGTGTTTTATTTAAGGTCAGTTCCAACATGTGTACTAGAAAGAGAAGATATTTTAAACTGGTAATTTTTCTGAAGTAAATGAAGATTTATTTTCTTGGTACTCTATGTTTCCTGATAGAATGAACACTGAAGTTACCATTGACAAAGAATAAAGTGGATATTTTTCATTATCTTCACCCAAGCACTAGAAAAATCAAACCACATATTAGACTGCATAAAAATAGAATATAATTTTACTTTTGTGAAACAAAAATAATTTCGTTTATGTATCACTTTTTAATCCAACACGCTGAAACAAATTTGAGAGTAAAAATGTACCATTAATCTTTCTGTCATTTCAAGGTTACTAAGTGTTAATCTGAACTCTAAATTTGTGAAATATTAATCTGAGACTGCTTCTTTGACTTTACAATCTATCTTTCTGAATACAGTCCTGAACAGCATTTTATTCTAGTTGTCTTGAACATGCTGAGCTATATTTGCAACAATGGCAGTATGATGACTGTATAAAATCTACAAATTCCTGCACAGTCCCAGCTAGCCAAGTCAGCTCTCAACCAATATATGATTGCAATTCCTAGGAAGTTTACAGAAAATATGTCAAAGAATAAAGGGATGATACTGAGAGTCCATACCATGTTTTGGTATACAAAATTCAGAAAACAGGAAAATAAAAGAAAACAACTCTGAACTAAATCACATTTGTAGTATTCACTGAGTAAGGATAATAAGAATCAGACTACTCTCAGTATTGTACAATTACAAATAAAACCTGTCAAGTTTAGAAATATATTTTCCGATTTTAAGAGCCAGGATTAGTGCATTAAGTTATATTTTCTGTATCTCTTTTTCAGCCTTAGTTTTATTAAATACATATATTTTTGATTCTCCATGCAATAAGAGACCTTCATACATCATGGAAACAACAGTTTTAAAGAAGATGCCACAGTAAATGTGCACCCAAAGGGTACCCAAAAGAGAACCACCTTGATTATGCAACCTTTGCCATCTTCTACTTTCTGAATTCTTTGCAAGTTTTTTACTACTTTACACAAGGGGCTGAGAATATGACAATATTCTGTGGGTGCAAAGACCTTCCACTAAGTAAGCCAATTAGTTACATCTACAAGAAAAATTTTCTTTTTGGTGTAAACTGTTTTCATTTATGTTAATTTTTGCTTGAATATGTATTTATTTGGCATATTCATGATCCAGGTTTTGGGAAATTTGTGGTAAAAACATGAACTCAAATAGTGGTGCATAATTGTGGAACAAAAACAAGTCTAAAACTGTCTTATTTTTTTTTAAATCAGAGTAAGTTATACCTACTTGAACAACAACAGAAGTAAAATGGGAGCAAGTACTTGAAATTTCTGTTCCCCTACAGTTCCAGAGAGTTCCATCTTCCAACTTTTTACAGTGGTCTTCCACATACAAAAAATTAGATTTTTTTTTTCTCCTTTAACTAGATGAGCTTTTCTCTAGCACATCTTCTGTAATCTCCATCACTTAACTCCTTACCATCAAACACCTTCAAAAATGAACTTTTGCAAAATTAATTGAATTAACTGAAAGTCAATCCAGAGACACGAACTCCTCAAATAATTTTAGCAAAAACCAGCATCATGCATTTGCACTGTGAAGATTTTTTTTCTGCTTTAAAAATACAAGATTCTGTAGTTCCATCAGATTGATAAAACCTACTTCACGTAGCTTTTATTCTGTATCAGCATTTATTGTCACAGAAGTACGCATTATTATCCTGCATTTACAATACTTGAGTTGTCAAGAACAAGTTAAAAATGCTGAGCCATCGAGACACCAACCTTGTGGGCAGGGTGCAGCAGCCATCAGCCGTCAGCCTGACTTGGGTTTCGTAGCTATCCAGGGGGCAAACAACTTGCTGGACAGGAGGACACTCGACTGTGCTGCAGTCCACACTGAACACTATGGAGGAAGGGAAGAAGAACATTTCTTTTACTCATGTTTTAGAAGCCGTTTGCAAAATTACCTCCTTGTAAGTAACCACTTATGCATCAGCCTTGTAAGTCACAAAAATTATCCAATGAATGCATGCTTGCTAGGTAACATTACAAAAAGCCTGCCTTTCTCCTTAAGATTCACTTTTTAGAATTACTGATTCAGGAAGCAACTGAACTGATATTAGTTAATAAAAAAATTTATGGAAGTTAGACAGGCAACCCTAAACAACCATTACAACTGTGAATATTAGTTAATAGAAATACGCTAGTTATGAAGAATGTATATTCCCCACAGCTTTTAAAACAGTAAAACATTCATTGTTTAATTTTTAACTAATTAAAGTTTGTTTAAACAGCAAAAGACTTGGGTTATAGGAAATTAAAAAAAAGAGGTACACTATAGATTTATGTGTGCATGTGTAAAGTACATTTTTAAAGACTATTCTATTAGGTTGTCTTGCTTGTATATTTATATATGGCAAAAATGAAATGCAAATTTACAAATCTTTCTGCATTAGTGAGATGAAGAATTCTACTTAACAAGAAAGACTGACCAACAGTTTTTAGAAAGCAACAAATGTCTAGAAATGCAGAAGAAAAAACCAAAACCAGGCTGAATATATATTTAATTTTGTAAGTAATACTGAGGAAAGCTGAAACACAACTTTCTCTTATTTGGTACTAAATCTTCCATGTAACAAGCAGTACCAGCTCAGGTGTAATGTATCTGCTATGCTTTTTCATAATTATACTAAGAAAGTACAGAATAAAACATGGGTCCCTCTTTAAGAAATGAGCTACTTTCTGACTGAGCAAGCAGGATGAACAGAATGTTATCAGGCTGCAAATTATGCAGTATGATATCCCTGATTACTGATTAAACTTCACTGCAATATTGACACTATCACAGCTGCTTACTGAACTGCTAAAGCAGCTTGGCAATGCTACCCACATTTCTTGCAAGAGCTCATAAGCTGCAAAAGCCCATTTTTTCTCTTCTGGTCCTACATTTTCCAAGCTTGATCCTCAGTGCTACATAGCAATAACTGACTCAGTCATAACGGGACATCAGTCTCAGAATTACATCTGCTCTGCATATCTCCATTGCAGTGGTTACAGTGTGATAATACATGGCTCACTAATACTGAAAAGCAGCCCAGTCTGTCTTTTTTAATCAACAAATCCCAAGTTAAGACTACTCAAATGGAATTTTTTTCTCTTTATTATTAGATTATTAGATTAATCACAAAAGCAGTTGAGGTAGGACAGGATGTCTTGGAGGTTCCCAAGCCAGGCCATGTAGATCTTGCTACCCAGGACTATGCCCAGGTGGCTTTTCAATATCTCCATGGATGGAGACTCCACTACCTCTCTGGGAAAACTGTGTCAGTGCTCAGTCACCCTCATTGTGCAAAAGTGCTTCCTGATGTTCAGAGGGAACCTCCTGTGTTTCTATTTGTGCCTCTTGCTGCTCTGGTCCTGTCACTGGGCACCGCTGAAAAGAACCTGGCTCTGCTTTTACACTCCCTTCAGGTACTCATATGCACTGATGAGATCTTCCCTGAGCCTTTTCTTCTCCAGGTGGAACAGTCCCATCTCTCCCACAGTTTCCTCACTGGAGAGAGATGAAGACAGATAAGAAGTGAAAATTATTTGAAAAAGGAAAAAAAGTTCCTACTTTCTTTCAGATTTAAACAGGTTTCTCAAACTGGAAAAAGTATTGAGACAAACTTATGGATAAACTGAAAATATTCTGAGGTTACAGAACAGCCTATAATTGGATTCTTCATTTCTTTAAAAAGATATCTCCCAGACTAGCTGCAATACTGTCCTAAAAAATAATACTGCAAACATTTGCCACTGAACTTCTAGGTTTTTTTTCACATCCTACTGTGATTCCAATAATTAACATGTGTACATTTCATGAACAGTTTATTATAAGCTTTTATTCTAAATTCTTTTTTTTTTGGTCTATCATAGAAGCTTAAAGCTTTAAATAGTTTGACAAATCTGTGTCTTCAAGAACTCATAAATATGTTCCAATTTCCTATCAGCAAAATTTCACCCACTCAACCTTTGCTTACAAGATTTCAAGAATTTTCTCATGCATTGAATTTGTATATAGAAGCATCTGAGAGCTACCACTTTTCTACAAGAACGTAGCAAAAACCCTGCCATAGTTGCAGACCGTGACGTATCTGTAATAATGTGCTACCTCCTTTGCAGACTACAAAACCAAAGGTATTGAAACTGCTAATGAAACTAGGTGAATAGAACTTTCTAGTAGAGTAAGTTAACAAAATATATTAAGTGTGTTAAGTTTCACCCTGACATATTTCAACTAATAAAATGGCTGGCTTTTCAACTAATACAATGTACAGTTTAGGGCAAGATCTAAATAAATACTTAAGCATCTAATGGTGCAGGAGCAAGTCAGTATTTGCATTTCTGATGAAACACAGTGGCTCAGCACAGGCAAAGGCTTCAGAAGTCACAGATTTCTGAGGGTTCAGTACAAGGATACACAGTCTGCTTTTACAGCATAAAAGCATGATGTGACATCATTCGCTTTCAGTTCAGATGCATTTCAACTGGTTCCTCATGAATAATGCAACACAACACAAGTACACATAATAATGGTAGTCACATTGTCTGCCACGGGAGAAGTAGAAAGGAAGTCTCTCTCCATGACATGGTATTATCCTTTTTACATTCCATGACACTTCAGAACATATTACATACAACCATATCACTCCTGAACCTTCAATGCAGCTGTATCATTGCCTGAATCACTTTCTTAGCTGCCCTATCCCTTAAATGCCTATCCCCAGGTATTTCCCAACATGGATCTCCACACTTGCTGATTTTTTCCCCTCCCTTACCTTTATTGTCAACTTAAAAGCCATTTCTCCAGCTCCATTAGAAATGTACCTGTAATTCTTCCTCACTCTTTTTCTCCAGTCCTTTCCCACTCTTATCTCAAGTTCTGTCAACATTAAGCTTCTGACAAATCATCCAATAAAACAATGTAAGTACTATTTCTGTAAGTAACAAAGGGTAAAAGAAAAGCATCATAGAATTCTATTTCTCTGACTGTGTATAAAAACTTGATTTTGCTGACCCTTGTCCTTAGTGCCAGACTGTAAAAGCTCCAGACCTATTTTCAATGCTGAAGCTGTACCAGGGTGGAGCACAAACTACTTCCCTGTGCGTCATTACACACTACCTACTAAATTTTGCTGCTGATCTTGGACTTTCCATCAAGCCCTGACTGCACAGAATTTCCCAAAGAAGTAAGCCAAACAATAAAATTTTTCTTTACAATTGCATTTAAACCAGTATTTGGTACCAGAAAAAGAAGAGTAATTTTCAGGCCATGCTGCAGATGAGTGAATGAAAGGTCTGCCAAAAAGACTTCTGAAAGAATGACAAATGAGTGGTCTTTTCAACACAGGTTATTTCTATCATGACAGACATTTCCCAATGCTTTCCCAAGGATGTCAGAAACTAAAAGACGACACTCCCCATTGCACCATATACAACAACAAAAGTTATCAAAAAAGGTACAACAAACACCTGTTGGACAGCTGCCAAAGTAAACTATTTAGCTTGTTTTATTCAGAAGTGACAGCCAGAGTTCCTATCACCACTTCAGCAAAATAAATCTTACATTAGATTTTAACTCAATCTTTAAATAAACAAACATGATTTTCAAAAAGTCCTTGTTCATAGTGGTTTAGCACATACACTCCCACAAATCTTATTTTGGGTTATTTTTACTTTTGCTGTTAACACATTATGCAGTTCCACATGAGATTGGTCATTCAAACTATCTTCAAGAAGAAAAATTTTTTGAAAATACATTTTGAGAAATGCAATCCCCGTCTTAAAACTGAATTCAATGCATATTGACTAAATTCACTGCTCATGAATGGACAGTTACACACATCTTGCAGGAATAAAAGAGGTTGCTTATGGAACCAGACTAGGGTTATCTCATCTCTGAGCTTTATAACCACACTAAAACAATGACCATGACACACTTGTTATGAGTAGGTACCACAACTGTGATGAGATGCTTGGTGAGGCAACAGGTAAGAACTTTTAAAGCAAATTAATCTGAAGGCTAATAGACATGTGTGACTAAGATACTAAGTTTCTTCACTATTCATTTTAACTGAATACCAATGCCTTCAATTGTATTCCTGAAGTAAAAGGGACAGAAGAGGAAGTGGACCTCAAAATGAAGTATTTTATTTTTATCCTAGCATTTAGTGTTGAGGAAACACTTTCTATTTTCCTTTCACTAACTCCGTTGCCAATCGCAGCACTTTAACATACGCAGTTCTCAGCAGAAGGCTCCCAACTCAAATGCCAGAGTAAACTAGAGAGCACTGATATCTTTTTTAAGGAACAGAAATAAACACAATTTACGCTTTAATTGCGCAAGCACTTTATTTTGGCATAAAGCAGCACTGCTGTCATAGGAAGCAGTCCTCGCAGCTTTCCACCAGAAAACCCTTGATGGTGCAAAACCCCTATGAGGCTGGTTAAGCAGACATGGAGGTGCAGGAAGAGTGTTCTGGAAGCATTACTCACAGAACTAAAGTTTTTAGGTCTGTGGCAAAAAATGGAAACATTTTTTCTCTGTTCAACATGTTAACTCCATAGACTTGCTGACATATTCAGTAAAACTGGTGACATCAGCCCCACAAGAGTCTCTGCATGAACACCTACCTCCTAGGCCTTACTTTGTCCATTATCCCATATTTTTCTGGCAACATGGCATTTCAGTTATAATTCATGTAGTTCAGTTCCTCTCTAACTCTTCTTTCCTACAATTCTTCAGGATACCAAGTCAGACTCCAAAGACACAAGGTTTATTACCAGGTCTCTTAATTTCTAACCCCCATTTGCAAAGCTCTACACATCCCTGAAATCCCGTTAGTTTCTTTCCTTCCCCAATCTCTTCAAAGCCTCTGCTCTTCTACCCTCCTAACACACACCTTCATTTTTCCAGTCCCATGTGCCTTCACCTCTTAAAACGCCTTACAGGAAAAAATACAAACCGCTTCAGAAAACAATACACACAGAGTTACATAAATTCACTAAGACGACAGAGAATCATTCTCAGTTTGAAGATCCTGTAAAACTAGCAAGCTGAAAACAGCCTTCAAGAAATAATTACCAGAGGGAAGTCTGGGAGGACTTATTTGCCAACTACAAGATGGGAATTCAAGTAATATTTGGGAGGACATGATGAGAGCTAAAATTTCTTCTGAAAATGATAAATAATCCAAAGTCAGCAGGACGAAATTCAGTAAATGCATAATTGAAGTATACAGGAGGAATTAAAATGTAGAAATGTAATGGTTCAGTAGCAGTCATGCTACAGAAAGATTCTGGGATCACAGCAGTTCACCAACTAGAAATACCTCTTGCAAAACAGTTAAAATCTTATTTAAAGTTTTGCATGAGAAACAGAAGGCAATTATTCTATAGTACTTAGTATGATGAAGTGCTCCCAAAATATTAGTCTGCTTTTGGATATCACATGTTAAAGACACGTGGATTAAGTGAAAAAAACGTATAGAAGGGAAACATAACCACGGAGGAGTCCAAAAAGACCATGCCACAAGAAATTACAGCTAATTCTAGATGAAAGAAGCCTATGGTTGACAAAATGTTCCACAGCAAAAAATTATAGTACAGACTTGTTCACCAACTACTCAGGACAGGGTACAAAAAACTTTGCTTAAATTTCCACACAGTCAGATTTGCACTGGATATTCGGAAAAAAACCAAAAAGAGAAGCACTAGAAGATACAAAGACTGTACAATGTTCTTCTGTGGAAGATTTAAGAAAATGTTAAACAAGCATAAGAAAGGCACAGTTAAAGCATACTTGAACCTGTTTGCATATAACACTTTGGATTATACCATTGTTATATGCTTGCTTTCAGTCCTCTGTTTTGACTATTTATCTTACCAAAGCCTCAATCAAAGAGTGAATTACATCTTCCACTTCACTTGGAATAATAAATCACAAGAAAGGGTGATTTGTGCTCTCATGAAATGGAAAATGAGTAAATACTGAAAATGTTGTAAAGTTGTTTAGTATGCTCCTCCATAATTCTTTTGTTCTGCAGTTTTTAAGGGTCAACACTTGATAATCTAGAGAGATCTTAAAACAGAAACCCTAATTCCATGTCCATGCATAATGCATTCCTACTATGAAAAACCTCTGTATGATCTGATGAGTATATAAAATACGTCACTTGCACCAGTAGCATTCACTGTAGTAGAAATGCAATATTCTCACTAGGTTACTTTTCCCTTGCTACTCGGTTTAAATTAATGACTTAAATAAAAAGAAAGTAAAATGTACCATAATATTTTTAATGGGTATTGCCTACATATAATAATTTTCAAGAAGAATCAGAAGAATTTAGAGGCTATATAGGCTTTACTGGATGCAATTATATAGATTATTTTGCTTGTCAGACAGAAAAAATTGAAAAATGGGACAAGAAATTGTGTCTACTTTTACCTGGCTTGCATTCATAGAGATCACAGCATTCCCCTGGCTTTCCTGATGCCTTAGAAACCAATATATTCAAATAGCCAGGTTGGCAAACCTTCCTCAAGCAGCCTGCAGGATTACACACACAACGGCTTGGGAGTGGACAGCATTCACCAGGAGGAGCATAGCCTTCAATCAAGATGGAATCTTCTGGACATCGAGGAGAAAACTGGACCTCACAGCGGGCCTTGGAGCAATCAGGTTTCTCTTCTGAAAGGGAGAGAAAAATCATCATGCCATATGTGTCAGTAAAACACTGAACCTGTAAAGATAAACTCAGATAAAGCTCCCTCTCTTCTCTCTCCCCCCAAAACAATAAAAAAGAAAAGGAAACAGCAGCTTCTGAACTGATTAGCGAAAATTACCCAATATCCTTTAAAAACTATAGGTATTTTGAAAGATGGCAGCTGCCTTAGGAGGCATTTTTTTAAGATTTCTAATTTGTGTGATGTGTGAGGGTTGAACCCACACAGCCTCAAGTAGAGCTGTAAAGTTACACATTTGGCCAAGACATTAAGAAACAACTTGTCGTATCATGTCAGCCCTGATGTTCACACCTATACCCTCAGTTTCCCAAGACTTTTCATTACGGACTGATTTAAATTGATTGATTTATTAACCTGAACTGAGCTCTCACATATTCAAAAAGCAAAAAGAGTTCAAGAGCTAACATATTTGAAGAATCCATACATTAACAAAAGAGGATTTTTCCTGTACACAATCCCAATGTTCACATTAGAAGTGTTGTTCCTACATACTTCAGCAGTGTGAATACTAAAAGATAAGAGGTTTGACTATGATGATGATGATGTTTGTTGATGATCTTTATGGGTCCCTTCCAACTCAGGATATTCTATGATTCCTCTATGTACAAGTACTTTTATATTTTTTCTTACAACCATAAAAGATTACTAACCTAAATGTGATACTAGATACCATTATAGCTCTTTTCTTACAGTTAAAAATCCTACTATTTCCATCTATTGTTAAAACAGCCTTGACTAGATATGTATTTTGCCTAGAACTTTAAATAACATTTTTAAGACCAATTTTTTTTTTAAACCTACTCTTATGTTTAGGTTCTTATCTGCTTTATTAAACACATTGTTCAGACTGAACATTACTGGTTACAGTGGTTCACTGCAGAGAGTTGTATAAATAATAGATAACATACTAGTTTCAGTATTTTATTGATAGCCTTTAGTTTATGCATATAATAAAAAGCTTGACATTCTAGCTTTTAAAATTCTTTTCATTTGCCACTACATGTTTGCTCAACATGCACAGAAAAGTGACAGAACTGCTGCAGTAGCAGCCCTTAAAGGACATACTCATGATAGACTCTTGATACAGCACTTGTACTCATGATGACCCTTAAATTCCCACTGTTCATTACTTTATGTGCCCTAGCATTACACATCCAGTGATCTTCTGATTTCCATGACTAATAAACAATCCCATCCTCATGCAATCTCTCTCATGAAAGTACTTTGTATTATAAGTATTTTAAAAAGTTGACCTGCTCTTTTTTACTTGACTGCATTTACATACATACATGCAGCTAAAAGAAGATAAGCATTTCCTTAAGGACTGCTGAGATAATTCAGTACAAATAAAATTTGACCAATGCAATTAGTCAAATACAATAAAAACTATTTTTGACCAACGTGGCTAACTTTCCAAAAGGCAAGATTTGTCAGAAAAGCACGTCAAACTGTTCCAATTCAGACTCTTCAGGACTCTAGATATGTCTTTTTTGAAGACCAATGCAAAGTGTACTGCTGGAGTTGGTAAGATCCCCTAGCAAAGATAGGAAAACAAGGATATGTCACTATCTACATGTAAGAAGCATCACAAGCAATAGAAGAGAGAAATTTAAAATATAGAACCATGACAAGTATTTCTATATGAAATATTCACTCAGTGTTTTGCAGTTATTGTCTTTGATAGTCTTTTCCATGTTAAGAGTATTGTGCTCAATGTAGTTAAAGTTAACAGACTGCAACAGGAGTCTCACCTAAAGCCAGCACCGCTTTCAGAGGAAATGGTTCAAACATAACCACCATCTTGCAAAATACATGTCTATGTTTTAATACCTGGTAACATAACACCAGTACGTATTTATAAACCTTTTTCTTCTTAATCCAGTGTTGCTATTACTTTTATACTTCATAGTCCCGAAAAAGAAAACAAAACTCTACTAATAACTACCTATTAATACTCATGTAAATAGTGTGCTTCCAAATTACATCTTGAACTATGCACATGTTGAAATATTCCCTTCCCAATATACAAATGCAACTGACCAACAGGAAAGTCAAATATATTCACCCATGCTGAATCAACCAACAGACAATTATCTTTCAGCTTCCCAAATTCCAGCCCACAGCAGAGTCAAAAGCAGGTTAAGAAACTTTTTGCAGACTATGTCACGCTTTTTTTCTTGATTTAGATGTCATTTTCCTTTATGGAAAGCAGCTACTGACTAAAATGGTATGTGGTCAGCAGTACATGAAGTGTTTCCTTGAGCATAATCTTTATCTAAAATATGAAAATCCAGCAGCTCCAGGCGCAACATTACTACGTCAGTTAAAACTTTAATCAGCTAGCATCACACTAGTGTAACTGCATTCCAAGTCCAGAACTCACTGCAATGTAAGAAGGTGGGAGTTCAGTTTTACTGCATTTCAGTAAAAGCTGATGAGGGCTCCTCACCTTGATGCCAATTTTGGATAAAAACCACTACTTCTAAGCAACCAATTCAGAAAAGTTTCAAGGTTTTTCTTCTTGTTATCTCAGCAAATGACAAGAACTTCTCTGTCCACAGGGATTCATTACACTAAACTAGCTCTACCTTTTCATTACTTCACTGAAGAAGGCATCAAAATTTAATCTGTTCTCAAAATAAATTACAAACATTAACACAGCAATAAATGTCACTGCTTTAGCAGAATTCCTGATTTAATTCCAATACCTACAGCTATTTAAGATTTCATCAAACAAGAATTGTTTCATAGCTCTTTTTTCCTTTATTAACAAACACTTCTAGCCCTTACAAAACGAACATTAAAAAAAAACCCATGTAAGAACAAAATAGTTAAAGATACGCCAACAGCCTCAAAAGACAGAAAGTGGGGTAATGCCAAGCTGTATTCCACAAAAACCCCCTGTGAAATCACTCACCAGTGCTATTTCTGCTACTTTGCCCCTTTTACACACCAGACAGACTGTTTCAAAGCAGCTTCTCAATAGACCAAAGTAGATTCACAAGAGCCTACTGCTTTTCTGTCGAATAGACACAAACACTACAAAGCACTGACCTGTCCCCTAGATGTTTTAAGCTACTGTCTATTACACAAATCAGGTTCTTCCTGACCAATGTCTTCAAAATCAAACAATGCATCAGGACTTAAACTCCATTTTTTTATCTTTACTTTGGTAATAAATAGCATATAAACAAATACTATGTGTATCCAGAAACAGGAGAACACCACCTTTCAAAGCACTGCGGTGAACCTCAAAAATTAGGCTTTTGAGGAAAGGGAGAACTATATATAGGACTATATAGGTGATTTACTATGAAATAAATTAGTACAGCAAATATATACATATTACTGAATAATAAGGCATCTTAACACACAGATTACACAGCAAGATACATGTGTCGCATTGTCCTCACCCATAGTGCAGATGCCTTCACAAGAAGAATTTCACACAACCCTAACTGCATGTAGAGACAGTAAAATTGCTATAGCAGATACATGGTGTTTTAACTAAGACGCTGTACTCAGGACAATTATCGCACTAATTAAATATATATTTTTATAACACATTGTTCTACCTCTACATTTGAAACAACTGATGTGTCTCATTTAATAAATCTACTATTTTAGAAAGGCAAGAAATTGCTTATGCAACTTACCAAATAATTTACTGAAGTGAGGACTTGTATACACCTATGCTGTTTGATTATCAGAATCAGACAGTTAACCACAGAATCCCAGTATAGATAAAGTTGGAAGGGACCACTGTGAGTCATCTGGTCCAACCTCACTGCTCAAGCAGCTTCACCCCAGAGCACATGGCACAGGATTATGCAATGCCTCTCTGAGAAATCTGTCCCAGTGCTCAGTCAACCACACAGTAAGAAAGTTCTTCC
>VXAZ01009369.1:318843-399411 GCA_013399875.1 Gymnorhina tibicen
AGGGGCAGGATCACCTCCCTTGACCTGCTGCCAATGTTCGTCCTAATGCACGCTGGGATTCCATTGGCCTTCTTGGCCACAAGGACACACTGCTGGCTCATGGATGGCTTGTTGTCCACCAGGAACCCCAGGTCCCTCTCCACAGAGCTGCTTTCCAGCAGGTTGGCCCCCAGCCTGTGCTGGTGCCTGGGGTTATTCCTCCCCAGGTGTGGGACCCTGCATTTCCTTTTGTGGAATTTCAGAAGGTTCCTCCCTGCCCATCTCTCCAGCCTGTCCAGGCCCTTCTGAAGGGCTGCACAGCCCTCTGGGGCACTGGCCACTCCTCCCAGCTTTGTGTCATCAATGAACTTGCTGAGGAGGCATCTGCTCCTTCATCCAAGTAACTGATCAACAAGTTAAACAATACTGGTCCCAGTACTGAACCTTGGGGATACCACTGGTGACAGGCCTCCAACTAGACCCTGTGCCACTGATTATGACCCTCTGGGATCTGTCATTCAGCCAGGTGTCTTGGGGTGATTTTATGACAATACTGTATTCCCCTATTGTCTGTTTTATGCCCAGAAATGGGTCCTGCAGCTTTAAGCTGGGTCCAAGGAAAGGTGGGGGGAAGCTGGGTACATTCTTCAGCACGGTTTGTGTTCAAGGACTCACACACTCTTCCCCACGTTCTCTCGCCGCTGCAGAGCCGAGAGAGTTGATTCCTGCTTTTAGCTAGACTGTTAGCTGAGGCAAGAAGTTTTTCCCAGGACTGTACACCAAAATCCTCCGGTAACTTCTTCTTCTGGAACTGTTTGGCTTAGCTGTGATCTGAGAACCAGATCATCGGACCCTGTGGACCAGCAGGGAGGCTGTGGGGACACCGTGTCCCCACCTCAGACCTCAGGAGGGGCTGAGCCAGCTACAGAAAAGAACTCTGAATCTACCAGCTTTCTCCGCAGCGAGGAGGATTAATATTTAGCAATCATTAGTATTTTCCTGTGCCCTGCAGGGACTTTGTTTGTTAAATACATAGTTTTTTTCACTTTCCTCCAAGAAATTCCTTTTGCGTGGGTGGGGGGAGGGAGTGCTGAAACTTGCCTTCTGTGGAGGAGACGTTCCTTCCAGAGCATTTCCCCCTAAACTTGTCTCAAACTGAGACACCAGGTCTCAATCCACCTCACTGTCCACTCATCCAGTCCACACCCCCTGAGTGTGCCGTATGAGGATGTTGTGACACAGTGTCAAGAGCCTTGCTGAAGTTGAGGAAATAGAAAAAAAACATATGACACTCAATCACATTTCAATACATCCTTTCAAAAATACTCCAACCATTAATAAGGAGAACAATCACTTTTCAGGGATCCATGCATCAAGTTTCCCCTAAAAGTCTGAACTGATAACCTAAAACTCACTAAGAAAAACATAGGTGGCTGCAACTGCTGCCTTTATGTTCAAAAAAAGCAGCATTTCAAATAACTATAAAAAGAACAGAAAATATCAGTTGGTTTTCTGATGAGGTTTCTCTGTAGGACTCATTCTCTTTATAGCCTTTCATCAAACACCACTGAAGCTGGAAGCATTCTGGTATCCCTGACATCTCAGCAGCCTGAGCCAACAAACAATCTCTACACAGATGAACAAAGAGTCTGGATCAATCAAGCTTTTGCAAACTTTCTATTCTGAGACAGACAATTTTCTTAAGAAATTCGGAAATGTAGCTGGAAATAAAACATTCTTAATAAACTGAACACAATCCAGACAGGAAAACTAACATTTTGATGAATTCCAAACAAGACTCCTGTCCTTGGAAACAAACTTAATCCCTACTCTAAAAGGCAGTTCTAGAGATCATTTAATATAAAGTTCATCAGTTTACCAGTGACAGTGTTATTTTTAAATATAAACTACTACTGGTAGAAGTTTTGCATTCCAAGACAAACTTTACTCTCTGTAGGTCTGAAGGTTCAGGCTTACTTGCTCATACTTTACTAAGAGCCTGCAAAAAGAACTTGCTGTTATTGAGCACATGAGAGAGTACACCCTACAATTATTAAGAATAACCTAAGTTACAATGTATAATTGAAAAATAATAGCTGAATAAGATACAATGCACTGTATGCTTTATTATTAAAACAGGAATCATGCACTTATAAAGTCAGGATGTCCCAAAAAAATTTCTCACTTTCATCTCAGAAGCACACAGGAAAGTTGAGCATCTCAGAAGTTGAGGCATAACAACATTCAAACTAACCTTTCATTGCAACCACAGCATAATTGTTATAAAGTGCATGAGGGGGAGGAGAACAATCTTCAAAGGACAGAATAGTAAGAAATCAAGATATGGATTTGGATTTTTTTATTTCCATTAACTTTAGAAAGGGTCTGTCATAAAGCAACAGCCATAAACCCAGAACTTTGTCACAAAGTTTCTCCATATCAAAAGCTACAATGTACTTTTAAAATTATGCTTTCTGTGACCTTACAAAGTTGTCATGGGGAAGTGAAGGTACAATGGCAAGTTACTGAAGCACTTAGGTTGCAACCAGTGCTTTCTTTGAGAGAAGGCAGCTTCTTTAGCTTCCTGAAAGGTTTATACAATACTCATACTGGGTACTAGTTAGATATGTTTTTATTAAGACAGCCACTGAATATAGGAAGTCTAGGTCTCAGGCGTTATTCATTTCTTTTGTTAAAGTAGAGCAGCTGTAACAAAAACCAAGCCAAACCCCCCCCAAGGCCCCCCCCCCCCATCTTTGTTAATACCAAAGCAGTATGGAAATAAAAGCGGTTCCTTAAGAAAAATTAAACACTTTGCTTTCACCTCTATATCAAATTCTTTTCCTTCATTATGTTTGCATGCTCTGCTTTGACACGCAGAGAAAGTACATGCCAAGTTTATTTAATGAGAAAAGCAGAACAGTTAAAGCATTGGTTAGTACACTGAAAGGATCCTAAGGTATAATCTAGTGTGGGAGAAATAGAAAAGAAAAGCCCTGATGGGGATGAGAGGGTCTTCTCATTCTTCAGGTGAAATGGAACAGATCCATGCTTCTCAGGAAACCATTTCAGGGAGGAATTTTTATCATTCTGTCAGAACTTCATGTGATGCTGTTACTCGGTCACCATAGAAACGAGGACAGAATGTTTTATTGGAGGAGATGGCTGAAGAGAAGTATCAGAGACTCAGGTCCAAATGTTTCTATTGAGATATTTAAACTGTTCTACAGTTGATTCTTTAAAATCAAGTTTTTAATACATATGCATATGGATATACACAGAGATGGAGGAATACATTCTCTTTCTATTAGGTCCATACAAAGAATACAGAATAAGAAGCACTTTGAAATAGCAAGCTTCATATTTCATTTTTCTGAGTAGTTCAGAATAGGTTATGGTTTATAAAGATGAACATTTTACATGCCTAAGCAAAGCAATGCACTACAGTTGGCATACATGCTTCTAAGGCACATGTGCAGCTTTGCATTTTTGTTTCACTGTAAACCATTTTTGTGAAATCTAGGCTCAAACACATTCACTTTTATTGTACAGTCTTACAGTCATCATTGAGATACATTCCAAACAATAGGCATACTGTACTGTTATACAGTGGCAGGAAGGAAATATTAAAAGGATTAGGGATAAACAAGAAAAATGATTACCCAGCTGAAGCAGTCAGACAGACAGGGATCGATATCGGAATGCAAAATACCCAAAAGGATTTTCAAGAATCAAAAGGGCAGTTATAGTAGATTAAAAAATGAGATTAACTTACACATACAATATGCACAGTACTGTATACGGATGAACTGCTACAAATAAAAAAAGGAACTAGAGCCTGACCTTTTACCTAAAACTGAACTTTATTTAAAATCCATTCTATATTCTAAATGAGTCTTGCTACACTTCCCAGCATTCTGGTGCTCTGCATTTTATGTACTACGCAGTGGGGCAACCTGTATCACCCACATTATAGCCTAGTCTTCTTGTAATATAACAACAGCCTGGAACTAACCTGGGTTAAAAAAAGTCACACACAAAAAGACAGTCATAGATACCAGTTTTAAGAAACATGCATTAATTGTTACACATCTTTGCAACTCAGTATTCACTACAGATTTGCCAAATATTTTCCATTTCGAGGACCAAGTAACCAGAAAAAGAGTCATATCCTGAGACAGCTATAGTCAAGGAAGACAATAATCCCCTTTGGGTAAATAGCAAAGCTACTCCAATATAATATAATTCCATTTCCTGAACTAGTTTATTTTCCTATACTTAAAATATTAAAAAGAAAGGTGGTAATTCAAAACAAACAAACCAACCCCCAAAAACCACCATACCAGAATTGCAAACAATCCTGACCCCAAACCGATGTCTTCCTAAGAAGGAATTAAGAGACTCAATGACGATCTGTCAAGCACCTGCATCTAAATGCAAATGCAAGTTCTATAAAACCAATAATGTTTGTGGCAGTAGTTGCTTTTGGGTTCAGACCTCCCAGCTCACAGCATTCCTCTGTTATGCTTAGAAGCACTCGGGGTCTTGAAATCACAAAGGTAATTTTACTTTTCTTCCATTTTATTCAAAACCTGCTTTCAACAGATACGTATTAGCTTGATGCCAACAAGTTAATCCAAATCAAAAATGGATAACACTAGCTGACAGAACTGTACATGAAGGACATGAGCCCAGCCCACTGCCCAGAACACAGGGGAAGCTGTGCCATCCCTGGGACAGGACCCATTTCTACTGGTAACTGCACTGCTTTCAATAGAAATAAAGCACCTTTAAACTTCAGTAGTAAAAATCCTTCAGAAGTTAGTTGGAGAAATGAGCAGGTAGCTGTAGTCAGATTTACAGCTGCATCGCCTCTACTGCAAAATAAAATTAAAAAATGTTTTCAGTACTGTCATGGCTGGAATAACATTGTACACTGTGATTTCTTTATATAAGAGAGCCTATTGCGCTGGATGAATGGTACTACTCCTACTATTGCTCAATCTTTATATTGGCAAATCAGCTGAAATTTCCCAAGAAAGAGTATGTAAACAGTAATGAGATGATCTCACCTACAGACTCAGGACTTTAAAGAATGCCAAATCATTCCGTGAATAAACCAAAAATGGAAACACTAGATTTATAATCAGTATAAACTGCATGTACTTCGATGACTTACAAAAATGTACACAAGTAGTAAATTTACTTAAAGCAGAAAGTATTATTTATTGCAACAGTATATTCAGCTGCAAAACCAAAGGTAATGCTGAATGAGTGCCAAAATGATGATAAAGCACAACTATTTGGAACAATTTCGCTTCATACAGTTTAAGAAAACAATACAAGCCTAGCTGATATCTGGAAAAATAATCACAAATATTCACTGAAGGAGAAGCACTGCAATGCACACCTGGATGTGATGAGGAGAAAGGGATTTGAATTTGAGGATACACCATATACCTCACAAAGGACAAACCTCTGGACACAGCTCAGGATGAAAGGAGCACCAAACTACTTACCCTACCACATAATCACACCCAAAGTAAAGTATCAAATTACTATTGGCTTCTTACTCGAAGTCTAAAAACATAAGCAGAACAAGGACTCAGAAAACTCTTGCATTTGCAATAAATGCAAATTATAATGAAAATACGTACGTGAGTTTACAAGGAATAAGAATTCACATATGTATGAAGCTAGTAACTGAGACTGAACAGCAGAAAGGCCAATCAGTTTTCTGGAGACAATTAAAAAAAGCAACAGAGTTGTAAACATTAACTTAGAAATGAGGGGTTTGATATTCAAAGAAATGTAATTTTTGTTGTTAGCAAAGTGATTCAATTCCTGTCTGCCCTTCAGTGTTTTGCTTTGTTAATACAAATAAGTTTAAGGTATGTGTTTTCTTTCAGTTCTCTCTGATAATTGCTAATGTTAAAAAATCCCACCAAAACCCACAACACCAAGCCCACACACAGTAAAAGAAGGACCTAAATGCCTTAAGAGACTTCTGGCAAGTAAATTCCAGTATGCAAACTAGTTTTCCCAGTTATTCTGTTCAAAGAACCTCTGCTTCTTACCAGCTTAACCTCTGTATGTTTATTAGAGGCTTAATAACGTGTTTCTAAAATTCTTCCACAAAAACACTCAAGATGCATAATTATCAAGAAAATCAGCTCTGTTCAACATTTTTTTCTTGTCTTTACTAAGCTAAGATATCACAGTGGTCAGAAACTACAAAGAGAAGCATAGTTTCCTTCTTTTAGGCAAACAGAAAGTGACTGCTTCCAATGGTGAAGGCCAGTGCCTCAGTGTTTCAAAACACTTTCACACTCCAACTGCTATGGTTAATCTCGCTTGCCTTCTCTGGGTTAGCTTCTTCCTAAGCCCTTCAAAACAACCTCTCTAATTTAGAATTTAAACACATTTTTTTTATGCAAGATTTTCTATACAACCAGAGATCTTCCCAAATTCTTGCTTTTTTCCTTTATCTCTTTTTTAACATTTAACATTTCTGTTAAGTTTGTCTCTCCAGAATGAGTTTTAATACCAACTACTCTTAACTGTTCCTTTGCTACTCATCAGTTACCAAACCTGCATCATTATTGAACAAAATTTCCATGCATTACTTAGGACAACAGAAAACAACTCTACCTAAAATAAGAAATATGCCAGCAAAGCAAAAAGGGGCCATTATAATTTTAGGGGAAATCTATACTGACACAGAGAATTCTGATGTAGAAATTCTTGGTGTCTTGCAGCGAAGAGATTCTACAAACTTTTTACAACATTTCCAATTAGAAGAGAAATTGTCAACATGAAGCAATTTAAACAGCACAGTCCTCCAGAAAAGGTAGATATTGGTTCTTACCAGATTTATTTTTTGCTGAGAAATGACACTTAGCAAAACTCTAGTTATAAGCATTTCACTGAACACAGAAATGGTGGATATTCTGCCATTGGATAGTGGATATTCCACCAAAGCATTAACTTTTCTCCAAAGGCAAAGTCTTCTAATAAACTGCCATATTTGACACTTAAAATGCAAAATGCAGAAATAAGCAGCTTATCAGAAGACTCCAATGGAAAAAGAAGCTAAAGCATTCTGTTCTTTGGTTCTTATACTGAAGGCAATTTCTCATATTCCATGTAAAAATATGGAATAAAGAAATATAATAGAAACTGTGCTTTCTGGACTCCAAAGAACATTTGCACAAGGCAAAATAAAATTAAATAAAGCATCTAAAAATCATGCAAGGAATTCTGTTGAATTCCAAGCTCCTGCTTGCAATACCTGTTTTCAGACTAGTTTGAAGGTGTTTCTGCATTTTTACAACTGTCATTCACACAAACAAAAAAGGAAAAACAAAATATTTATTGGGGAAGAAAAGCAACAAGACAAAAGAAGCATGAGAAATTTCAATTTTATTCTAAGATCTAGACAGCTTAAGCTTGAGAAGACAGCTGCCCACCTGCTTGACCAAAGGGTTTTGAGAAATTATTAGAAAAATAAACAGACACCTGGAAATTTGAGAATCATCTTACTCATCCTGCTTTCAAACTACAGCAGTATCCTAACCAGAAATACCTACACATTTCGGGGGTGGTGGGTGGTGGCACGTGTGCAATACATGCATGCATGGATTCATAACCAGCCCTCAAACACAGTAAGACCACAAGGAATCACAGTATGAGGAGTTTGTTCTGCTCTGCAGTACTGCTGCACGAAACGCAAGAGTCCAGATTACTTTTAAGACAAAGAATCATGCAATATCCACAGTCTTTATTCCTCAGACAGCCACTAAACTGGTGCCTGCACAGGACTATGCAGGTACATAAATAAAATATTTGATGATACCACAGCTTCAAGTCCACCATAGATTAAACACTACCAGGTATCACAACCCTCTTGCTGCATCCCTTATTCTGCCTTAAAGCAGCAACAACCCACAGAGGGAATTAAATGTCAAAACTACAAAAAAGCAGAAAGCCAGAGTTTACACAGCACTGAGTGTCTGTTAACACTAGTACAAGTATTTTGCTGACTTCAGTAGTCATTAAACTTGGACCCCTCTGTTTCAAGATGGATGAAAGCCAACACCTTGTACTACAAACAAAAGACAGCGAGTCTGGAAAAAGACCAACAATCCTATGCCAAATATATAAAAATAATCTCTCAATTTCAGAATGTTGTTGGCTGCAATGTTCTTTAATTAGATTCAGTTTCTGATCTCATTTGAAGCATACAGTTGTGTATTAAATACCTGGAAAGTTTGTTTCCAAGAGCAGCTTAAAGGGGAATAATCTAGAGGATAGCAAGCATGGTAATCCGTTTATCCCCAAGTGTATTGTTTGGGGTTTTTTTTAATCATAACTATCAAAAAGTATCACAAATTATCCTGGCTCAGACATTTTTTCTGATTCTTTGCCCTTAGCTTTTCTTAATCTTTCTTCTTCATTGACCTTTCCTCTTACGTTATCCACTTATTGTTTATGTCGTCTTTAAAGCAAACCTCAAATACTATTTACTTCACGTCTTTTCTAACCTGTTTCTTATTATACATCTCCATCAGTACAATACCCAGCAAAGTACTTGTTTTGTGTAAAAATCTACCTTAATACAAAATATTAATTTCTCTTAAACACCAAGGAAAAGCATTTTTGTGGCATTTTGCACAGCAACTTCCATGACACAAAAAAGAACAAACTAGGAAGTTCAGATGCGGAAGCTTTAGATTAGCGTAATCTCTTAAGGCAGTTTGGCTAAATCTTGAACGCAGATTAAATTTACAAGCACTAAAATGCAGGTTACGTATTGTGGAACATTATGCATCGTGGCAGAAGCTACTGCCAGGAAACTGCACCTACAGTTGCACTTCCTAAGTGAAGCAAATGAGTATTATTTCCAACAACATTCCCATGATGGCACACCTTGAACAAGTTTGGGATTCAGTCACCTCCAAAGCCATTCCATTTTTAGATCAAACTCAGGAACTGGACACAATCAATGTACTTTAATCCTGTGTATAAAACTTTGCAGCACGCGTTACAGAGTATGTGGTTCCGCAACCAGAGGCAAGGCGTACCAGCTTATTAATAAACTGGTCAAGTATGAAGATGGCACATTATCCACGAAAGTTATTACCATCTTTAGAACACTAGAGAGACACCAATGTTGTATTTGGTGAGGACAGACTCCTTGTCAGACCCGGAAAAACTCCAGAAGTGGGAAGATGGCAAACGTGGTTTTGAACAATTTCTGAGTGCCCCAAGGAAGGGACTGGCTGTGTACTCTCACGCTACAATGACAGTGGATCCTACCTCACAAACACACCCAGGGAGGCAACATGAGCAGCAAGACCAGAATTTTAATTGAGAGCTTTTGTGAACAAAATGGTTCTAGTGCTTGAAACAGACTAATGAGAATAGAAGAAAGGAGTTGAGGTTACTAGCAAACACTAAGAAATTTCTTCCCCAAAAGATGCAATGATCCTTACAACCATGATACTGCACTGATCCTATAAACTCACATAATACATTCAAGAAATCCCAAGGCTGAGAAGTTATTCCATCATACAGGCCAAGCATTGCAGAAGTGAGCAAAGCCTGAGCAGTGTTAACCAGGAAAGCCTGTTGACATTCAACAAGCTAACAGCAGAAAGCAAAAGCCACCAAACAGCCTTATGAAATACCACAGACGCTGATGCTTACATATCTCAAAGCAGAGATTTCATTGTTTTCCCCTATTTGGCTGGAAAAAGACAGCATAGAGAATAAAA
This sequence comes from Gymnorhina tibicen, assembly GCA_013399875.1. NCBI lineage: Eukaryota > Metazoa > Chordata > Aves > Passeriformes > Artamidae > Gymnorhina > Gymnorhina tibicen. The sequence goes on from VXAZ01009369.1 coordinate 328,599, forward strand.
TCTAGTATTACATGATGAAGTATTTCACTTGTCACTTAAGATATCTCCTCCACAGTACACCTCAGTGAACAGCAGTCCTCACAGTAAAGCTGCAGTAACAGAAGTAAACGAGAAACAATGAAAAAATCAGGTCTTTAACTAAAGCAGTTAGAGGTGCTAATTGCTAACAAAGGCAATATTAATGAGGTGAGTTTTAAAGGAGACTTTTCATTAGCACAACTCAAAATTCACATGTTTTTTTTCAACAAAAAGAGTAAGGTGTAAAACATGCCACTGAGTATTACTGCTGACAATCAAACAATTCTGCTCTAATCTTTCTTCCAATCTATGCAATGAATGCACTTTCTCAACACAGAATAAGCACTTGCCTTCATGGAAATCTGGAGCAAGACTTACTAACATTTATCCAAAGTCTCTGTGATATAACCAAGCAGGAAAGACAAGATTAAGTAATACTGATATAGCAATAATAGCAAAATAGGATGCAAAGATGTTACCTGCATGCCTTGTGAAACATGCCTTCAGAATCTCACCGGTATAAAAAGAAAGAATAATTGAAATACAATAGAAGAAAGTTAGAAATTTTACTCCACAGTTCTTACCACATGCATACCCTCCCCATACACTACAACCCATTAATGCCTTAGGTGAATTCTTAAAAGGAAATAAAGCTAGTAAGTTTAACAAATCTCTTGCACTTAACCTCACATTTAACCTACTTGATGTCCTTATAAAGCAGGATTTTAATTTTCACTTTAATAAACTGGCCTTCTCCCATTTCATATAATTTTCTTGAATTATGCTGTAGATTTTAAGACACTTTAAAATGTATTTAAGCACCAACTATTTCAGGAAAAAGTTAAAAAAATAAAAATTAAGCTGAGTAAATGTCATGTTCAGCTACAACTTCTGTTATGCTACAAAAAGAAGCAACACTTAGATCACATAAAAGTGGACAGTATGAGCTTAAATAACCTGTAAATGCACTGTTTAAGAAATGTGGAAAGACTGTCTTACGAAATGAATTGTTTATGTAGCAAGATTTAAGAACAAATATTCAGTTAGCATAAATTGCCTTAGATGCCTGAAAGGACTTATACATACTTGTGTGGATTCATACTGTCTCTTGCCCTGCACATTACAATGTGGTAACTAAAGGCACAGATGGAAAAAAAACCCCAAACAAAACCCCACAAAACCATTCCCTACACCCCAACACAACAACAAACAAAAAATCCCCCAAACCCAAATTTTAAAAAATGCATCACACAAGGAGAAGAAAATGAAAAAAAACCACGACCGAAGGAATAGAGACTTATTATATAAGAATGAAGTATCCAGACCAAGAGACACCTAACATATATAGAAAGGATGCTCCAATGCACGGAAAATTCAGAAGACTTAGGACCAAATTTCAGGACTACATTTAACTGGATTGAGTTGCTATTCCTGATTTCAGGAAATTCAGACAAGCTATTTTGATTTTTCACTCCCCAATCTACCATCCTTTTTAGCAACACAATTTCTTCACAAGTGCAAGGGAACTTGTTCTGCATGTGATCTCATGCTTTGTGTAACACACAACACAATCCTTTTTTCAGTCAAGATTCCTAGGTGTTACAAAAAAAACACTCCAGTCCAACCAAATAAAATCTCAACTTTTTAGCAGGTATCTGAAAATGCTTTACAGCTGCTAAAAATTCGGAGTATCAAGAATAAATGGACAAGTTCTTCTTCAATAGAAAAATGGAATCCAAGTAGTCATCCTTGACTAGATCAGTTGAAAAGAAGGTAATACAAATGCACATTCACTAGTCAGTCACTGGCACGTAGTTGTGAATTGGTGTTTTGCAAAGAAACTTCAGTTCCGTCACCTTTGTGTAGGCAAAATTCAGTCTAAACCAAAGCATGATGTATCCACCTTTCTTCTTTAAATTAATCCTTATGCCCTAGGCTATAGACCCATATGCAGTTACAGAGTTTGCTAGAAACATCCTATTCTGATCAGAACAAAACAAGAATGGAAGAAAACATATTTTTATTAATTGCTCCCAAACAACTTTTTCAGAAGGGAGCTGCTTTCTAAGAAAAGGTAGAAAAGCCAACCACTGTCCCAGCAGGGTGAGCTCTATGGAGTAAATTTGGAAGCTGCCTCAAATGCATCCTAGGAAAGAAGGTAGAGATATAGGAGATATAGACAGCAGCTAAACCAATCAGGTTATGTAATCTATTAATGTCTCATAGGTATCACCTTGTAATGTATTAATGTCTCATAGAAACTATCTGTTCCAATTGACATCATATGGAGAAAAACAAATGCTTGCAGGTAATAAGCAGACCAGAACTGCTCTCAAGAATGGTGTCACTAAGCCAAATTTCTGAGCATTTTTCCCAAGGCAAGCACTTTCAGAACTTTCAAGGCAAGTCTGAGACCCTCTACCACTTTTGGTGAGGATCTATCCTTTGTAAGTCTGTCAACTTAAATACAGTTTTGGTGAGGATCTATCCTTTGTAAGTCTGTCAAGAGTAATTCCAGTCTAACTGGACATCCTAAGGTCATCTGGTCCCATCCCCTACTCCTGAGCAAAGTTTATGCTAGTCAGCTGCTGAGGTCCAGGTGAGTTCAGACAACCCCGAGGATGGCAATTCCACTTCCTCTCAGGGAAGTTTATCCCTGCCACATCCCACCACGTAACTGGCATATTTGTGTTGCAGCTGATGTCTGATGCGTCTCATCCTCCCCCTGTGCACCCTGGTGCAGCACCTACGTACATCTTCTCTGCAACCAAATACGAGGCCGCTGAAGACAGCGTCAAAGTCCCTTCTGCTGCTTCCTTTTCTTTAGACAGAACAAAACGTCTCCCGGTTGTAGACGGTGTTCTCCAGCTCCTACTGAAGCACGGCGGTGGCAGGAGGGATGCCGAGGCTCTGCCCCAGCGCCAGGGAAGGCGTGCGGGCTGGGAGCGCTGCACCGCAGCCCGGGCTGCAGTTGGCCGCCGCCGCCGCCAGGGCACACTGCCGGCTCGCCATCCGCCCTGCACCACCAGCCCTGTCGCGACACACCGCTGCTCCTGCCCGCGACAGGCACGCTTCTGCCCCGATCAGCTTCGCACGAGGGCAAAACAAAACAAACTTAACAACTACTAACATACTGCCCCAGTGGGGCATTTTAGTATAGTAAAATAGTATGCTACTTAGCATAGTAAAGCATTTTAGGGTAGGTTTTCCATCCCATCATTGGCACCAGCCAAACAGAAACTTCAAAAGCTTTAATTATTTTACTTTGGAGCTAGATGTTTATGACCAACAAATGTGATAAAGTTAGTTCAAAGACATGTATTTTTAACCTTGGATTGAGTTTTTATCCTACATCTATCTCAGTTATGTCTCTTGAAGCTGTTCAGACGTTCAGGAGTAGCAGAGGCTTATGCACCGCAAAAAATAGAAACTAATTTTGTCCACAAATTGCTAATGCAGTGGGGAGTTTATGCACCCCTCATCTCTTAAACTGTGACTGAATTCAACTTTACCTGTAGTAGACAAATCTGAATAAACAAGAGGAAATTTTCAGAGTACTTCATTATGTTTACTGCTCTATTTGTAGAGAAGTATTTATTATTTTTATTAGGAACTTCAGCTTTTTTGGCCTATGAAGGAAACAATCCTGCCTAATATTTTGTCATCCAGCCTTCACATTTTGGTATGCCATATAATCTCCACAGAGTCAGATCAGATGCCCTTTTCTACCCTGGATCTAAACATCAACTCTGAACTTAGCTTCATTCATTAGTTAAGAGAGAGCCATATAGAGACTGATGTGCCAGTAAGCTTCCTCCTAGAGTCAACATATGTTCTTCAATAATTTACTGACTTGATTTGACATAAGGGGATAGTGCCAGAAGCATTAGGGTGAGATATGACAACCTTCCCTCTCATCTCAGCATTGCTATTTCTAGTACTTGAGCATGGCATGCAGGGTGTGTGCTGTACTGAAGAACAACTGAGGAGAAACAATAGTACTCTTCCCCTCAGCTCCAAGACAAACTTGTCCCTAAATATTTAATATAAACTCAAGTTAGCCTAGAAGCTCATTTGTTTCCAGGCAAAAAGCCCGACACGCAAGAGGGTGGCACAGTCTAGGAGTTATCATGTCCTGCGTCTTCACTCAGCCAGTGCAGCCCCTCTTCAGATGGCCTCTCTTGTCCAGACAAGTCTGAAAAGACCACAGCCACCTTTATACAGGTCAAGTAGAAGGCCAGTCCCAACATACCAAACTTTCATCCAGCAGGCTACATTCTTCCATCTAAACACACCCACCTTCACTAGCAACCACAGTTCAGCTATCACAAACTTTTGATTACATTGTGGTTTACCATACATGTTGTGGTAAATCAAAGTGACCACACAGCGTGACTAGACAGATACGTATTATTTATACCTACACTGTGTTAACTACATAAATGACTAGGCCTGCAGTAACATTTTCTTTTCTGCTATGAAGTCAACTTTAAGAGTGAAAGATTTTCAATAAGAAATAATTTTCATTTCCACTACAAAGCCTTTGCCTCCAAAAAAAGACTTGGTTGTGACAAGCACTGGAGTAAAACAAATACACATGCATTCGTGCCCACAGCCAAAGCTCTGTGTTTGCCCTGTAATACCAGTCACACAGATGCTCCAATTGTGGATGCAGTTATTATTACAAAACATAGCAATGTAGTAATCATCTGAAAATAAAGCTGTACAGAGGCCAACAGTAAGTGGGTGACATTTGTTATGCTAACAAGGCTCAGATGCTACAGCTACATAACTTCTGTGCTTCAATAACACTATCATGTTACAGTTAGGTAAAAATAATGATCTATTTTACAATGGTGCAAAATGCAAATTATTTTGGCAAATTTTTAATACCTCTGTATCTTTCAGAGATTTATTTTTTCTTTATATATATTTAAACATTATTAGAATATTTAATACATCATAACTAGTATATTAATATATTTGTATTTTTATACATAGATTAAATTCAGGTCTGTATACTAAGCAAGACTAAATGATGAATGCACCACTGAAGAAAAAGGGTACTGGAACCTTTTCTCTCTCCTTTTAAAGTTAGTACTGCTTGTGATCTTTTTTTTAATTTTACTTTCAAACAGAAAATAAATACTGCTTGGACTTTAGAAGAAAACTTACTGAGGACATACTGACAGGACACTAGAATCTTGCATATTAAAGATAAACAATATGTGTATTATACAACACCTAAACATCAGCTTACAATATGTATCTGTGTGGAGTATAAAGATTTCAACTGTAGCAGGTCCACTGCAGTTGCAAGTTCACTAGAGTGATTCAACTTCATGAGCAGTAGTATCAAACAAATAGATTTCTGTAATACTTTAGATTCCAGAAGAAGAAGTCAAAGTGAAATAGAGAAGAAAAATGTCAAACCTAACATGAATATGGGTGAAGTCTCCAAATAAGCAAGCAAACTCTTAAAGCACGTATAGAGGAATCTATAAAACATGCCATTGGCAGATCTTGAAAGCATGTGAGAGTCTAGAATACTACTTCGTATTAACTTGCAACATTCAGCAGGCAATCAGCCAAACTTTTCAAGACTTCATTTTGATAAACCTTCATAAATGAACTGAAGTTCTGCCATGGTTTAATCCCAGTAGGCAGTTCAAGTACCACACAGCCGCTGGCTCATGGCCCACCCACCACTGGGATGGGGAGAGAATTGGAAGGGCAAAAGTGCAAAAACTCATGGGTTGGGATAAAGACAGCTTAATAAGGAAAAAGGAGTAGTATAAAAATAAAAACAGAACTCTTCAAAGAAAAACAAAACAAAACCACCACAAATAATGCAAAAATCCTACAGTTGCTCATCAACAGCCAACCTATTCAAGCCAGTGCTGGCAAACCTCTCCCCTTCTCTCCATGTTTTGTTGCTGAGCATGACGTGGTAAGGTGTGGAGTATCTCTCTGGGCAGTTGAGGTCAGCTGTCCCAGCTGTGTCCCCTCCCAACTCCTTGTGCACCCCCAGACAACTCACTGGTGGGGCAGCATGAGAAGCAGAAAAGGTCCCAACTCCATGTTAACACTGTTTAACAATTCCTAAAACATCACTATGTTATCAAAACTATTTCATCACAAATCCAAAACACAGCCACATACAAACCCCTATGGAGAAAATAAACTCTTTACCATTCTAAACTAGCACAAGATAACATCAGAAGTCAACTTGCAAGATAGTATCCTAGTGAATGCATACAGCTTTACTCACTCTTAAGTACAGCTCTTTAAGAGATTAACCCTTCCTGATTATTCTGAGATATTCAAACAGAATTAGAATTTAGCTAAATACCATATTTTCTTTCAGCAGAATGTTTTCCCTAACAACTCAGTTGGTTTCCAGACCAACTCTATCCACAGTTTTTTGCATTTCCAAGCCCCACTACTGTTGCCTAGTAAATAATTAAGTGCAGAAACATTTTACTCCATGACAGCAACAGGAAAACTATTAAAAACATATAAAATACAAGATGCATTTACAGATCCTTTTGAATGTAACTCTACATGTACCACGCGCATTCAAGGATTTTTGAGACAACATTTCTTTCAGAAAGTTGCATTTATTTTTAGGATAGAATATGAATTTGCATCATTTGGAGTTGTATTAATTCACTAACAGGAAGGATATTTATTAGATTCACCATAGATTTACAATGCTTGCCACTATTTTCTAATGATAATACCTTGTAAGGTAGAGGAAGTAATGAATTTCTACCTGGACCAACATTACAGTGACTCAAGACATAACTAACTTGGTAACAATATGGTAAATACATAAAATCTGTCAATTATTCCAAGTTTGGATTGCAGAGACTGAAGGTACAAAGACACAAACCTTGCATATCTTCCTTCTCCATCTCCTCTTGAAACATCAGCCCTTATCCTTCCCCAGCTGTTCTAGTTCTTCCTTTCTGAATTTCTCCCTGTTTCCCTCATCTCCATTCACCTCACGTTTAATTGCCTAGCCCTCTCCTTCTTCCATTCTCTTCCCTCTCCTTCTTCAGATCCCATCCCTACTCCATTTCGTTCAAACATCCTCCTTCCCATACACTGTCCAAGTGTGAGTGGAGAAGAAAGAGCACAGAAGTCTGTCCTTGCTTTCAATCCTTACAACACAGAGTTAGGCATGAAATCCTCCTTTTCCTCCTCATGTCCAAAAGCCCACTGAATCCTCCAAGAACAAAGCTTGGGAAGCTTTTTCTTAAATGTCTGCTGAACTTTTGCAAACATTTTTTGAATGGTTTATATCCTGGCCAACTACAAGCACTGTCTATTTTGACAGATAATGTCATATCAAAAACTAAAGGGACAGCTGGTAAAAGAAAGAGTACAATGAATACATTTCCTACTGTTTATCTCCAAGTACAAAAATCATCAATGTCAAAATTAGATCTGAGGTACAAGTTCTTCTGAGGTTTTTTTTTTAATTATAAACATTAAAATGTACTTAATACAAAACCCTCAAAGAAAACAAAACCTAAACTGATTATTTACTCTGGGATTGCACTTAGTAGTCCTTACTTTGGTTTTAAATCATCCAGACGCAGATGTAGCAAAAAGCACTTCAATTTACATGATTAAAGTTCAGCAACAAAATATTAAAATTGCTAAATGATCTCAACACTAGTTGTCATTTGCTCCCTTCCTACCTCTCTCACATAGGAAATGCCACCAATAATGCAAGAGAAGAGCACAGCAAGGATCAGGGCAGGTTTGATAGCCTTTCTGTCCCATACCATGCAATGCACACAAAGAAACAAACAGCAGACGGAAACATGCTTCATCCACCCACTTAAAATTTTTTAAGTGGTACATTTACCTATGTTTAAAGGTATACATGCTGAAGCACAAAAACTAGAACTCATCCTTAGCTTGAAAGCAGATTTGACAAAGAACAGACAGACAGAACCCAATGACTGCCTAAATACCTTTCGGAGACAATAATATAACTGAGAGGCTAGCAATACCAAATTTGAACCTGAAACATGATATAAAACAGGGTTCTGACCTAGTCACTAACATACAGAGAACTAAACACCCAGTGTACTTGTAGTGTGTGTTTGTTACACACAGCATGGCTGTACCAAAAAACAACCACAGCAGTGCCCTAATGGCCTAACCCACCAAAATTTAGGCAACTTCATTTGCTGCTGGTTGTGTTGACTTCATCAGTATCATACTAGCAAAGCTATCCACTGTGCTTACACACGTGGACCACGCTTTCTGAGACAAGTGTGTTAAAATGTTACACTTTTTAATAAGTTCTTTATCATTGCCATAGTGATTCAGCAACAAACTTCAAGAGAAACCAGGCAAATCTGCAAATGTACATTTACTCTCCTCAAAATGTCAGCAGAATATCAGCAAAATAACAGTGAAAGTCAACTCAGTTTTCATACAAAGACATTTTCACAGAACAGCACAAAATGATGTGGAATTAAATACTGATGAAATTTTTATTGACAGGAAAAAAGCCATAACTATTACAAACAAAACTGTTAAGATTATGTACTGCACCTGAGGTATGCCATCAGTGGTGGAATAAACACTGTGCTCTTAAAAAGTAAAAGTAAATTAATTGTAACGACTTTACATCACAAGCTAGCCCTCAGAGATCATATGACAGAGGATTAAACACATGTAGTCACACCCTAACAAGCAAAACATTGTAAGTTTACACTCCTAGCTGGCACCAAACACGAAGAATTGTGTCATTTTCTGTCTGCTGGGATTCTTTTTTACCATTTTTTTAAAAGTAGTTTCTTGTTGGTTCCAGCCCAAACCTGCCAGAGTTAAAGACTCATCATTGCTAACTCAAGAAAAAACATAGTAAGAAGAGAACACATAGAGAAGCAGTGCTCATAAATGAGATCCTTAGAAGTATAAATTAAAAAGGAAGCTTTTAACATAATTCCATCAGATCTCAAGAAAACTAATTTGTAGCACTGAAAAGGAAAGAGACTACTTTAGGACTAAATGCATCCTCCCCATTACATTATGGGTTTAGTTACTGTACCAGGCATGATATAATGGAAGCAACTACACACGTGTATGAAGACAGAAGCAAAATGCATAATCCAATGAAGCATAAAGCACAGCAGCTTCTTTGAAAAAGTAAAAATACCAGAGACAAGAATGATAACTAAGAAGACCTTTTCCCTAATCTCAGGTGGTAAAAACTAATTTTTATTAGAGAAGAAAAAGGTATGGAAATAATAATACAAATATAATATAATACTGTGATACTAAACAAGCAAACAGCAGAATGACTACACAGACCTCAAATAACTGGCTGGATGTTACACCATGTGTATTCTATTTCTTCGTAGCATCCAGTAACAGAGGCTATAAACATCCCATGGACACAGTGCTAGAGTTTCTATGGATAGAGGAACAACCAAATCAGCCTACTTGAACTAAGTTTCCAAGCTCATACCAGAAGTCACCATCTTAATATAAAGTGAAATTGAAATTTTCATAACAAGAATTTCAAACACGACAGTCTTTATTTTTTCCCATTCTTTAAGAATAGCAAATCAAAACAGTACAAGAGAAGGCTTATTCAGATTAAAGATTTTTTTTAGTTTTACTTCAGATTTTCATTTTGTCCTAACATAATTTTTCCTGTGTTGTAAAGTTAGCTTACTCTTTAAACATTTTTGCCAAGAATTTTCTGATTAATGATAAAAATCAAAGATTTAAAATTATTTAATATTCATATGCATAGCCAGTAACACCTCTTCATAATCAAAAGCAAAAGAAAATATATGTACAAAGGTACATGCAATATACAAACAGTCACCTGGAAAAAAATTTTACTAATTCAAACTGTAAACAAATATTACATACAAACAATGCTTAATATTCCACTCTATATTACAAGGTGGCAAGAAAGCAAAGAAATTATTAAATTTTGTTGTGAGACAAATGTTAATGAATAAAACTGCCAATCCATTTATACAAACAGAGGTTCAGACAATTGGAAATGCCTGTGGCTTATAACATAAATTTATTTAATCCTGGATATATAATCCCTTCAGCATCACCATATAGCAGCTTCACTACATATGAAGAAGTCTGCCTTAATATTACTCTACAATAAAGGAAGCTAAACATCATTGATTACAATAACAACAACAAAAAAGCAATTCCTATATTACTAGTTTAAGACTGTTAGATAAACTTCAGGGAAAACAAGTCAGACACCACCTCTGTTCCATTATCATTACCAGTGTATTTTTCTCACCAGCATAGTGGTTTGCCCCAGATATTTCTGACCATGCTGAACTATGGATAACATCGGAAATACATGCAGTTGTTCTTTGAAATGATACAGAAGCAATGGAGTACTTTAGATAGGTTATGAAACGGTGCTGCATCACATTATGAAATTTCAGTCAGATGGGTCTATAGGTTTAGTTTGTGTTTTTTATCTATGTATACACACACACACGTGCATGAACAAAAATACCCAGAACATTATGTCATTACAGAATATCCGCTCATTAAAATAATCACTGAATTTGCTACAATATTATTCATATATCTTCTACTACTGATAACAGTTATGAAATGTATCAGTGGATTTTTGTTCTGTAATTGTTAACTGTAAATCAGAAGCATAAAGATCACTGGGAGAAAAAAGAGCTACAAGACCTGTACCTCCAGAAAAGCCATGCTATTGTCTCTTTGGAAAAGGTATTTCTAGCGTATTCAAATCTCTTCAGTCATATTCTAATTTCTCTGCATCACCACAAATGTGGATGAGAAAGAAACATGCATCAAGATCAATCAAAAATCTCTACTGTATTCAAAAGGTGTTTGCTATTGCACTGGGCCTACAGAGGTAGCCAAGAATTCTTCCCTCAAGCAGCACCACTGAAGTGGCTAAAAGTAAACGAACAAGAAACACTTGTTTTGTCTGGAGACAGAAGAGTTACTCAGGGCTACAACAAATTTGGGAAGAGTTAATTATGTTCAATAGGTCACGAGGAACGGCACAACTGCAGAACACAGCAAATACTGAGAATAATCCTGATCTTCAAACAGGCAAACCTGCACAGGAAGAATCATTGGCATTGACCACAGGCACTTCTTGTGCAAACTTCCCTGGCTTGGCTTCCTGACGGGACTGTCAGCACCACAGAAGCCACATGAAGCTAAGAAACAAAAGATGCAACTAATGGAGAAAAAGTCAATGTTTTGATCAGTCTGCCACAGAGTGTGGTGCTCAGAAACACGCCAGAAGCCATGAATCGAGAACACATCAAAACAAACCTGCAAGCAGGTTAAAGCCTCCTTCGCCCCCCAAGCAACCCTCGGCTGTGTTTTGCATGCCTGCTCCAAGCATGTGCTTTCTCCATTAAATGTTACTGCCAGAACCAAACAAGCAATGAACGCATCCACTTTGTCCATAAAAGCACATGTAGGAGAAAAAATATTCAAATTAACTTTTACTGCGATTTTTAATGATGATAGTGATATGAAATAGGCAGAGCTGACTAGAATATCAGACAGTTTAACTGGGCAGCTGAAGAGACTAACACAATTCTGCCTGAAGGTCGAATCAATCTCAAAAAACAGTCTTGTGCTAGCTACCAAGAAAATTTACCATCAGATGTGCAAAAATCTAGTTTAGGAGAAGTTTAAAGGAGTGGAAGAAGTGGTAAAGTTGGAAAGGAATATCATACTGTGTAAATGGCTTTTATTCAGTGACGCAGTAAATGCGAAAATTCTCCCTCAGTGCAAGGCACAGTAAACAGAAGAGGATTAACATCACAGTTCAGATCTCTACCTGAAGGCAGTGCCAGGGAAGGCGTCCGACCGCCCACACCGCTGCTGCAGGCAGCTGGCACCATGGCTTTGCACGGAGCAGAGGGAGAGCTGGCAGAGCTGCTTGCTCACTTACATCCCAAAACAATCACGAGCTGGACTTGGTCAGCATCCCGCTCCTCAGTGGTGTCTCAGTAAGCCAAAACAGCTTTGGCCACCTGCCCACTATCAGCTTCCCTGCAACAGAAATCACTCCTGTTGCTCACTGAGAAGTCAAACACTGCAGATAAACACAAGCACACACCTACCATTTCTCTGTCTGATCGGTTTTATATGGCAGGGATAAAAATATATATGCATCAAAGGCAATTTTCGTACCACCTTCAGTCTTCACTCTAAAAACGAAACGTGTTCTCGAGATACATTTCTAACAAAGGTGTAGTATGTAGCTTCATGCTGCAAAGATCTTTCCACACAGAGCAAAGGGACATAATTGTGCAATGGAATTCTAAAAATCTTTGCATCAGACACTTAACACAGAGACGATTCCTTTCACAGACACCAAATAGCTACATTCACTATGTGGATGTGGTATTTGTGCATTGACCATGTCAGTTTTAATAGATAAGAGTATCTCATCCCTCCTCAAATCTTACATCTATCTAAAATACAATTCAATTAGCCAGAATCAGTAGTCATATCAACCAAAAAGAGTGACAAAAATGATGATATAATAGTAATTTTAGTATAGATAACGCTTAGTCTCTAATTTGTATTAAGTGAATTTTTTGATCAAGACATGCAAAAACAAGCATAAAAATGTAAAAATGCAAGTCACCACTTAGCCACTCAGACTACAATTATATCACCACCACCATTCATCATTTAACTCATACAACAGTGCTACAGCTGTCTGCAGAACTCATTAAAAGAGCAGGACACAAGCATCTCCAAATAGTAGCTGTTATGATTTACCACCCTAGACAACATCAGTAACTGGGTTTTTTTTAACCTCCCGTATTTTCTAACATACTAATACAACAGCAGCAAAACATTACTTAACACTGGACTGGACAACAGTTCAAACAGTACATGTTAAATGATATTATTTTTCTGGAAGGATTTTTTCTATCAAAATAAAGTACAAAGTAAAGGATAACAAGAAGTAATGTGAGATCAAGATCAAGACAGCAGTAAAGAAACATTGGCCGCAAAAAGTTTCAAGAAACTGAGGACAAAATTTCTTCAAAGTTTTCATATCAACTACGACTTGAAATGAGAAAAGCTCCAAATTAACATGAGTAAAGTTAATCTCATTTTGTAAACAATACATTAGTTTTTAATCTGAATTTAACATTTCTTACACTGCCCTGAATAAGGATTCACTAACTCTACTTTAATTGACCACAGCCTTGTATGGAATTCTGTAAAATAGTACTCAACACAAATGTTGAGTGCTTAAATTTGAGTACTATTTAATTAGGCAAAGAAACAGAGATTCTAATAAATTATCTAGTCTTAACAAGATGAAATAATCTTTGTATAAGGTAAAACAAAATATTTATGCAGGTACCATGAAAGCCTTCTCCACCTAAAAGTACATTTACTTCAGAAGTCTCCTCTTATTCTACTTTGCTTGCTCACACATTTTTGTAGATGTGAGGTGCTTGTTTCAAGTAATGGAAGATGCTAAGGAATGGCAATGGTCCTTTTACCACCATCTTCTTTAGACTCCCATTTATGCCACAAATTATTATCTAGTGCTGGTCCACAAACTCAAGCACCCACTTACTAAATTTAACAGATTATTGACACTAAATCTTGAATATATGAACCTCTCAGATGCTCATTTAGCACTAACAGCTATTATATAGCTTTTGAACTACAGTGGTTTATTTTAAAGACAGCATTATGCAAATCCTAAATGGAGCTACTAGCTAACAAAGTAATGCTCAGCATGAAGGTGACTTAATCCCACCACTTAAAGAAAGCAAAAACCTGATAGTTCGAAAAAGCTTGTCTAACTTGTTGAATCAAGCACCATTTCAAAGCACCACTTCCAACCAACATGAAAAGCTTCATGATCAGTGATTAAGTGTCTTGTTGAACTACTTTAGACAAAAGATAAGAAACTGGTCTTTAAAAAGAAGCAGAACTGAGTACATTGTTTTCGACCTATGATTTTCTTTTAGCTAGGCACCTCCAAAAACATACTGGTTCCACGAACCCTACTGTAAAAAAAACCAAACCAAACCAACAAAACCGATGAGGTTTTGTTAGTTCTTTCTATATCCATTGCTAACTAGCAGTCCTGCACCTCTCCACCAATTCCTACTAACAAAACAGGACTCCAGATTTCATCAGTGACAGATCGATGAAGAAGAAACAGAGGAAGCACCAGAATACATTCAAGCCATGACCTGTTACACTTGGTTGTCTTTTAGCTTTGTGACCAAGATTTCTGATGGAAGGAATCACAGACACTGAGAGGCCAGTGGGAATGGATGCTTCTTTCTCACTACAGTTAACAGACTAACCAGGAGCTGCCACATAACTGGGAAGCTATTAAGAGTTTGTCTCCAGATAAAAACTTCTGTCAAAAGACCTCCACCATGCCCGTGAACTGGAGGGAAATGCAAATGCTGCATGTCAAATAGGTAGAGTTTGTGGGGAATTCACAGGCTGCCTGGGAAGAAGAGAAGAGGAGCAAGTAGGAGGAGAGGCACTTCTGTCCAGGCCTCCATCCCAATGGCCTCTACTCACCCACAGAACGGCTGAGGCTGCTCCTCTCGCAAGGAGACCATCTGGGCATCAGCAGCAGTGGGAAAAGTCCCACTGTGCAACCAGGAAAGTGGGGAGAGCACCTACAAACAAAATGGAACAAAATGTAAAACTGAATTTAAGGAAGATGAGATAGGTGAAGCTCACTGGATTCTAAATTCTAAGGAAATATATTTGAAACTTGAAAGGAAATCAAATCATATATCCCAAGCTTAGCAACTGCTGTCTAGTGTGTTTTTAATAAAATGGAAGATTTTATCCCGAAGAAATTCCTGTAAACATTCTGACTATAAACAGCTATATGAGAAATTCAGTTTACATAGAAACTAACTTCCTGAACAACAGATACAAGCTAACTAGAAGAAATTAGGAGAAACCTGCATCCAATAAATTAAATCAGTATTCCATGCACTAACATTTCCACACCCATGTCAATCTACAGCAAAGCAACGATGTCTTTGTAATTACTCATTGTCATCTAAGACAAAACCAAAATAAAAGTACATATGCTGTATCTGAAAAAAGCTGGGACTCAGGGGAAAGGCAAGTGGTATTTGTTTATATAAATATTTCCCCAACCCAATTTCCAAATCCTTATTACATCAGAAGAAAATTATAGAATATTACACTGAACCACAAAGTGACATCCATTACAGCACAGTATCCCAGTCTGGGCCTTGAGATCTATCAATATTAATAAAAACCAGATGAAATTGCCCATCTAAGCTCTGTGACAAGGAACTTATGAGTTTGTTTATACCGTTTGTTTTAAACACAAAAAAATTACAAACTCAACTACTAATCTTTTTTGTCTGTGCCATAATGTAAGCCTTCAATTGATTTATTACCTATAAATATTGTTAATTAAACAAGTATACAAAGAGAATATTTTCTTCCATGTAAAAGACAGCTGGCTAGCAACATCTTAATTAAATTCTAAATCCTGTATTGAAAAAACATTAGATAAAAACATCTTAATCAGCTTTGACAATCAATCTCACTCTAAATGTTTAAAATAATTAATCATGTTGAAGATTGATGAATTATTTGTTTAAATGCCACAGTCATACAACCTATTGGTCTCACATTTATAGAGCTATTTAGAACTAACACAAAGGCATTTTTTGCATGAATAGCTTCCTGCAATTCCAGAATCCCTGGAATGCAAATTCAGTTATGAAACCAATTAATCTTATAAGTTACTTAATTATCTCTCAGATCCAACCAACAGGCAAGTGTAAAACACGAGAGAAACAGGAGCAGAATGAAGGCATTTCTAACTGTACAATTTGTACAGTTACATTTGTAACTGTAACCTATTCCAGAAGAACAACTGCCCTCTGGAAGTGGCAATTTCCTCTGCAAGGCAGGCGCCCAGGTACATCTGCAAGCAGCTGGGCTTGCAGCACTCTGTCTGGAGTGTATCTCAAGTGCTGGGGTATACTCCATTTGATATCTGCACATATTGTCATCAGAAAAGGTGACTGTGAAACAGATTGTCAAGAGCAACAAGCACCTTGGATTCAGCTTTCATTTCAAAAGGCTCATTTCAGCCTTTCTGGAGCAGAAGGTTCATCTGTCTCTCCCACCCTGAAGTAGCCTGAGTAATATTACTTTATATATATATAAATACATATTACTTCTGAGCAAAAGTTAGCTTTTCTTCATTGCAATTTATCGGGTTTGATTTAGCACTGACCCCCGTTAAGAAATATTTTTTCCCTAATTTACTTGATTTTTGCTAATTTCCTCTTATTTTGTCTACTGGCTGCATTAATCCTGCACTTTCATCTGCAGAGGTTTGCCCCACATAAAACACTGGGACCAGTGGTAAATACGTGCTTCATGTTCTCAAGAGACCAATGCAATGCTTTACACACTTGCCTGTTACAGACTCCTGACCTTTTCTTCAGGTCTGGATAGTCCGCAGCAGTTACTTTCTTTTGCAAATGGAAACTGTTCACTTTTTGGAAATGTCCAGATAAAATATTTTTAATATCACTTGTTTTTTTTTTAAAGCAGCATTAGCCTACTCCATTCCAAAAAAAGTCTTAAAATAGCCTATTTTTATTGTTTGCCACCCAGTCACTAGGTCTGCAAGTCCATTCAGCACACTGCCCTTCAACTCTTGATTTCAAACACATTTCAGATGCACGTGTCTGGTTTTCCTTGAAACCAAACCACAAGTGCCATAGATAATGCTCAAAGTTTTAAAATAAAAAGCACACTATGTTGAAAAACTAAATAGAGGAAAAAAAAAAACCTGTAAAACAACAAAATAAGGTAGCATCAAAAGTCTCTGGTTTAGATTACATTCCATTATTAGAAATTGTAACTAACACTTTTTATCATTTGCCATTGAAATCATATTTATCGTATTTTGGTTGCTTCTAACTGCCAAACTTAGCCCTTTAACCCAGAACTCCTTGTATTTCAGCACCAGTATTTTCTATTAAGGAGAAAAAACATCACATTTCAGCAATGTCAACTTGGATTTCTTCAAGGAAATGAGAGAAGAGAAGCAATATTGGCATTTCTTGCCAGTGCTAAAAGCAAGTTAATCCTTTTTTATTTGAATTTCTCAAGCTTATGCAATCTGCTAGCACCTCTACCTGAGAGGTTTTAAACTGGTTGCCAATTCCAGTCAAATAAGGAGTTTGAAATACAGGAAAATACACTCTTAAAAGGTAAGGGTAAGGAGGAATAAAGCCAGTATCTGATTAATGCCATTATCTAGCAACCTGAGAGACAGAAAAGTGGAAAAGGTGGTTTCTTTGTTGTTGGGTTTGGGTTGGTTTTTTTGAGGGATGGGGTGGGTGGGGGGCTTGGGGGGATTTTTTGTTTGTTTGTTTGTTGGTTTTGGGGATTATTTAAATTCAATATTCTTTTGCCTTTTAGAATAGGTGGCAATCACCATACATTTAGCTGTTAATTACATACCATGCATGCATCTTTCCTTGCCTAGTGCAGGTGCCATGAAAGATGCAAAAAGAGGCAGAAAAACATAAAACACAGCATAAGCTCTTCTAACAGTGACAAGGAGATTTGTATCACCTAGACATGCTCAACTTGAGGCATCCAGCTGAAGTATCTGAACTATGAACCCAATTTCCCCATCCTGAGATAACACTATAGAGAAGTCCGGATACCTGCAAAGGCAATTCAGACCTGGGTGACCTGGATAATCTTCCCCAGTTTCCCTGTTAACCACAATGCAACAAATTCATACTTTTGACATACTAAAATAAGTGCAGAATGTTTTGCAATTACACCTATCAGAAACTACCCTAATCCAAACAGCCCAGTAAAATCTTCAACTCTTTCAAAGAACATACGTACCACTATATTTTACAATGTATACATTTTCTGGGCTTTTCTGTGAATAGAGACATGCTAATATAGATTATGATGCAAGGACAAAACACTCTAGAAAGGAACAGTTTAACTGGTTTCTCATGTTTTTAGTATCATGAGTAATTTTTATACTAAACTTACGTTTATATGCTAATAAACATACCACGGCTAAAACAGATGCTGCAGTGCCACTAGACACCACACTCGGCTATGAAAGAAACTGTTTGAAGAAAACTAGAAGTAGAGAGAAAAGATGTATTTTTTATTTATGAACTTTGTTTGTGCCGTGTACAGAAGGGTGTGGGAAAAGGTAAGAGCTGCAGTGTAGAAGAGACATTGGAGGAGGGGTCAGAAGAGGCTGATCGGGGCAGACAACTGGAAGAGGGCTGAGAGGAGCTGTTCAGCCAGCAGAGGAGAGAAACTCTCCATACTGGAAGCACCCACCCTTAATCACCAGGTAGTTTCAAATGCTGCAACTGCTAGTTGAAGGGACAGCTTTAGACTCTTTATGGCTCTTCTAACAGGGCTGCTTTTTGAAGGCCTTTTACTTCAGGCACAGAAGTTCAAGTGCCCTCATGAAGTGAGGAAGTTTTGTCAACCTCCAAATATTGTAATACAGACTAGTGGCAGATGATCACTTCAGGACACCCTTTAAAGTTATACTGCAAGCAGCACATGACAAAAATGAGCGAGTACACCTTGATTTTCACACCTTCCTCAATGAGGCTTTAGAGATGAAAGTTCGGAAACGAGATATCTAGGGCACTTCTCACACAATAAAACATTATTTTCATCCTGCTGAAGTTCTCTTGTTGGAACAAGTCAGCATGACATGAAAAGCATTTTGAAAAATAGAAATACTGTAGTTTTACAATGTTTTCTTAGCTTTAAATTAGCTCCATTAATTAAACCATTAAGCACTTAATGGGGAAGCAGTCTAAAAAATTCTACAGTTATCTTTCATCTTTTTGAATTTAAAGCAGCTATCATTGTAATAACAGAAAATTAAGGTTTAGTCTACTGTGCAAGACAGGATTTTGACCCTGTTAAAAGGCTAAACTCTGTAGCACTTTCAGTGAACCAGAAAAACACCAAAAGATTGCTGAGGCAAAGTAGGACACTCATGAAAAGCAACAGGGAGAGAGGTACAAAACCCCAAAAGCGGAACAAGAAAAAAGCTCTTGCCGTTAGTCCATATTTATTTGCAACTAACTTTCTTGGAAAAATTAATTTTGGATGTCAACATTTGTCGGACTTTTTCCTCCCCCAAAAGATATAGATGAACATTTTCTCTGCATGTATTTTCAAATATTTTGTTTTAAAGGCTGGATATCTCATGACTTCATGGTTACGTCTACAGTTCCAAAACAAGACAATGTCTCAATTGAACTATGAAATTAAAATCTGGATGTTGTATACGAGGTGAGACACACTACCAAGAGTCAATTTTCTTCCAAATCTGAACGGTAATAGTATGAAAATCAAGTCACACTCTGAAGAATAATAATTACATGTTCTTCAACCAAGGTTTTAGGGCAAGAGATTGCAATAATCTTTCAAAAAATATATGAAAGTTATTTTGGAAAATGGTCATTTTCTTGCAATACTTTGGCATTGTAACACAACTATTAAAGCAATCATTTAATTGCAGAACGCAGTTTTAATATTTTTACATAATACAACCCTTGCAGTTTGAAGATACTAAGATGGAAGCATACTAAGAATACAGAAGAATAAATTCAAATATTTAGTTCACAATTATCATGATTTCTGAATTGGATGTTATTTCTACTGCTCTACAATTGTTTCAAAGAAGCAAAACCCTTAAGGCTTTATTTTAAAGGTTGCACTGACAACAATGATTAGTCTTTATGTTCAAAGGAAAGAACAGTATGATCCAGCCAGTGCCTTCCTGTCTTACGTGCCTACCCTGGAAAAGTTTCCCTGCAGTAAACACTGCATCTTTTTCAGCCAAGCAATAGATATATCACTCATCCTCTTCCTTGAAGACCTATATTGAAGTTCACAGTTGTGTGGAAAAGAGCATAAATGCCCTTGCAAGTAGCCTTTTTATTTTTAAAAAAGAAATTTTTTTTTCCTCCATAGAACAAAGTCAGTTGTATTATTTTATTTAAATCAGGAAGACAAAATACACAAGGTACAAATTTCAAACCTAAAAACCAAGTCCCAGAGTCTTACTTAATTATTCCATACATATAATAAAAAGGTCTTCAATTTGGTGAAAAACTTCAAATAAAAATCACATTACAAATTGTGGCAGTTAAATACTATTCTAAACAGCCCATTTTTATTTAAAAAAAAGGTTTTATGTAATTGCAACATCCTAGTTCACATATCACAGAATAGTTCAAGCAGGCCTCCAGAGGTCATCTGGTTCAGCCTCCCTACTCAAGCAGGGCCATCCTGAGCAATCTGCCCAGGATCACATCTAGATGGCTTCTGAGTATCTCTAAAGATAAAGGCTTTGGTTTAACCCAGGCCAGCACTTGGTGACCCTCACAGTGAAAAAGTGTTTCCTGACGTTCAGAGGGAACCTCCTGTGTTTCAGTGTGGGACCACTGCCTCTGGTCCTGTCACTGGGCACCACTGGAAAGAGACTGTCTCTGTCTACTGTACACCACCTCTTCAGGTAATTATATACATTGCAGAGACCACCCCTCAGCCTCCTCTTTGACAAGCAGAACAGTCCCAGCTCTCTCAAGCCTTTCATCATGGGAGGCATGCTCTAGTCACTAATCTCTTTGTCCTCTTTGATGGACACTCTCATCTATGCTCACAGCTCTCTCGGAAAGCCCAGACCTGGACACAGTACTCCAGGTATGGCCTTATCAGGCTTGAGTAATGGGAAAGGATCACCTCCCTTCACCTGATGGCAACACTCTAATGCAGCCCCCAAGATACCATCAGCCTTCTTTGCTGCAAGGGCACAGAGCTGGCCCATGCTCACCAGGACAGCCAGAGCCCTTTCTGCCACGCTACTCTCCAGCTGGGCAGCCCCCAGCATATACTGGTGGTGTCTGGGGTTTTTCCTCTTCAGATGCAGGACTTGTTGATCTTCATCAAGATCTTGAGGCTCCTGCCAGCCGATTTCTCCAGGCTGTTGGGTTCCTTATGGATGGCAGCATGACCCTCTGGTGTACCAGCCAGTCCAGCTAGTTCTGCATCATCAACCAATTTGCCCCATCATTCAAATCATTAATGAAGCTGTTCAACAGGACTGGTTCCAGTACTCACTCCTGGGTACACCACTAGCTGCCAGACTCCAACTAGGCTTTGAACTACTGACCACCACACTGTGGACCTGTCGATTCAGCCAGATTTTACCGCACTGCCTGCTCACCCAACCCATACTTCATCAGCTTCTCTGTGAGGATCTTATTGGAGGCAGTGCCAAAAGCCTTACTGAAGCCAAGGTAGGCAACTGTCCACTGCTCTCCCCTCAGCCACCAAGCCAATCATATCATTATGGAAGGTTATTGAATTGGTCAAGCATGACTTCGCCGTGGTGAATCCATGCAGACTAGTCCAGATGACTTTGTCTTTACTAGTGTAGACCATGTATATTACTCCCTTGCTTTACAGTCCATTCAAATAAATTTTCTAATCATTCATACATATGCAGCCCCAAACTATTTTAATACCAAGTGGAAGAAATCAGGATTATATACATTGACTTCTCTAACACTCACATACCACCCCACCAAAACAAACAAAAAAGCAGCTGTTGTCTCCAATTAAGCTCATGAATCTTTTTAGTAAGATACCCAGAGCTTGACTTTAAAACTGCAACTGATAGGAAAAATAATAATTTAAAGCATAACCAGCCTTAACATTAATGAGGTTTTTTTTCTAATTTTTAGCTTGCAGGTTCTAGATCTTTTACACTTTCATCTTTAAAATCCATGTACCTACCCCCTTCAATGGGATCTTTCCTGCTGTTACAGAATTGTAATAAAAATAACCATAACACTTCTCTTTATACACTAAACACACTGAAGATGTTCTACATGGTAGAATGAACTTTTCCAATTATAAAAAAGCTACAAACACATCTAGGAATCTTTTCCTAAGAGCACAAGCTAGTTATCATTAGTGAGGTTCTTGAACTGATTTAAAAAAAGAGCTATAAGAGCAAGTCAAAGAGAAAACAAGCAGAATGCACATCTAACACCAATACCTAAGGCAAGGTTTGGCTCACTGCCATGCAAAAGCAATCCATAGTTTAAAATGACCTGTATTTGTTCACTGCTTAATAATCAAGTAATGAATATTCAAGTAGCATAATTATTTAGATATATTACTCCTGTTTCACGGTAACCATAATCTAAAAAAAAAAAAAAACCAGAAAAAGGAAAGATGACAGTGAAATAGCGAGGCTGAAGGACAAATGGTCACTCTCACAAAAAGTGCAGCTGCCACCCTCAGATTACTAGATTGTCCCACAGCATCACTATCCCTAGGTCCTTATTAAGCTCTTGCTAAGATACCAAATACAAATCTTGACACTGCTACATTTCCAATGCTAGCCTTCATGCTAACCAGATTTCCACTGGTTCTTTGCAGTTACACGTTTGTTGGTATCCTTTGCTTACTTTACATGTAAGTTGAACAGAAAAAGATTTTTGTTTTTAATCTGTATAACCCTTAATGTAATTTGAGATGCTCATCCAGGCTTACATTATGGCAATGTCCTTTAAAAAATAAAAAAAGCAACACCACCTCAAAACACATGATCATATGCAGCCTGTCTATATCCCGAGGCACACTGATCAAGCTATGCTTGTTGATTACAACAACTCACAACAACAAATAAATATCAGTTTTTAATACATACTGTAGGTAAAACGAAGTGGAAGAATTATTCATGAGCATATGACTACAGCATAAGACTATGCTGATGACGTAATATTAAAATTGTTATCTTCTGTAATTCAAGATTCCTGTCTAGTCACATCAGCTAAATTTCAGTAAAATTAAGCTTTCAACCCAAACCAGCTTGTAAGTATGCACTTTGAAACAGTATTATAGATGACAGGGCAGAAGACCAGAATGGTTGACTATGCCTCGAAAAAAGAACTGAAGTCCTCAGCACAGGAGAGACTGGTAGGGAGTTCATCTCATATTTAATAATCACAGGGAAAGTTCAAGCTTTGGCTGAAGATGTTAATTCCCTGTGGAAGTAAAAAGTCTTTCAGAAATACAACATTTGGCAATGGATTATTACTACAAAGCCTTAATGAAAGATCGCAATGGAAAAAGATGCGGTTTACTTTAGATAACTGATTTTTAGATTTATGTCATTTCCTTGGCCTTACTACTTGTAGAACCCTGCATTAGCATTGCCTTTCTCCTGTCTCTGGAGCTGTACCAGCATTGGGAACAGCAGCTGGCAATGGTCTCAAGCCAGACTTCCTATGGTTCACCACAAAGCAACAACCCTGTGGTGAACCATAAGCTGCAGTACTGTGGGGCCACTGCAGCAACACAAGGCAGACTGCAGTCACTGGGGAATTCTGCCAGGTTTCCATACAGACACATCAGAAAGGAGAGACAACAGACCATGGGTTAACCTGTCAAGTGCTCATTAAGACAGCTATGCTCTTCCCATATTGAAGTCAGGTATCTCAGAATGTGCACAGGTATCCCCAGGGCAGTGCTGCGGTCACTCAGGGGCACAGTCATAGTACTCAGTGCTGAGTTCGTTATTTTTCGATTAAACAAACAAACACTCAGCATTTGCTGAAGAGCCGTGAAGAAGGCTGCGTGGTTGCTTTGTCCAGTGTGTTGACCTCTTTCAGGTAAGATCTTACGAAAGACAAAGTGCCCCTTCCCCTAGGGCAGCTAACCATACCCAGACAGGGGAAGCTGCCACAGTCTCAGAGACAAGAGAGAGACACAGCAAGCCCAGGATCCCAGTGCACAGGAGATCCCTGAGAAGGCACACAACAGGTGAACAAACCAACCACAGATGTGAAAAAGACAGCAGGATCTTCTCAAGGTCTAGGTGGGGATTTGGAAAGGTTTACCATGAATCGGGAAGCCTGTGAAAACTGCCTGTTTGGAAAGCAAAACTCTGCAAGACAGAATAGATAGTTCTGATTCTAAACCATTAATGTTAACATTTCACCAAGCAGACATGAGTTCTTGTGGTATGCAGTTTGACTTAATATTTTGTACTCTTACATAATCTATTTTTAAAGTGGAAACTTAGCATTTTGGGAGACTTACTGTAAGCATGGTACAGAACAGTTCTACCTCAAAGCATCCAAATCAGAAAATCCATTACAGCAAGTAGAAAAAGGATCTTTGCTTCTCTTTCCAAAATGTTAATATTATTCAGAGGTTAAGTTTTGACGTTACATACATGCAATTTTTTATCCAGCAGCCTTGCATTTATTATATAGTCTGAAAACAACTAACCTGAAAGCCCATTTTCATCTTAGAATAAGGAAGGCCTGAATTTCAATTTAAAGGTTTTTTGGGAAAGAGTAAGAAAGAGTTCTATGGTTTATGGTGCGTACTGCATTTGAGTATTTTCCTTGTTACTGAATATGAGTAATCTCTTCAATTAAGTTTCACTGGCTAAAATTATAGTTGTCAGTTTTAAACTGGAGGTCAGATTAGATGGTATCTCCTGGCTTAAGATACAAGATTCTGGTGTTGGAAAATGCTGTAACCTGAAAGTATGCTGACTTCTATCAACTAAAATTATGTAGGAGATGATGCATCATTAATAATCCTACTGGAACTACTACTCTGAATATAAGAGCTCCCCTTCTTTTAGGGTAATATCCAACAAACAGGTGCCTGGGTTTCATTAATTTCTACTATTTCAGAGTTAAACCTGTTATAGGCAGCACTATACTCTCCATATTTATACTGAAGCACAAGGTGAAGCCTGACATGATTAGCAACTTAATAGAAGAATCCTTAATGTGAGTACTAAGCATTTTCTCTATTGTGTCTTGGCTACGTTACAGTCCAAGTCAGAAAGATTTAAATGGCATAAACTGTTCTTTCACATCCTAAAAATATGACTGATAGATACATTGAAACATGCTTGTTTCAGGGAGCTCTGAAATTGCAAAAATCTGCATTTACTCCTCTGTGTAGAGATTGCTACAAGAGACTGATTATAAAAGGCAGGAGATGAAGTAAAAATTATGATTTGCCAGACATAAAATGCCGATTTATGAAATCTCAATAGGAGTAGATGTCATGTATATCTATTTGGAAAGAGGAAAAACTAGTGAAGGAAGGAAGATGAAAACCTTGACTCTCAGCAGAGCTTCAGGGAAGATCTTTTATTCCAGTATATAATGGCTACTTAAACAGGTCATCAAATGACCTAATTACAGTATGCCCTTTCAGCTGTATCCCAACAGACTTTCAGTCATTACACTGTTCATTAAATGAACAGGTTCTAGTCTCCCCTCCCCCTCCACAATTATTTCAAGTTTCTTTCTCTTTTGTCTCCCTCCAAAATATAAGCAGCATAGAAAGAAAATCCTGGTTTCTCTGGACATATATAATATACTTTACTTCTTGCACAACTCATAATCACGTGGAAGCATTAATACATACGCTACCACTTCCAGAACTGACTGCAATACAAAAATCTACTCTTTTAACACAACACAGTATCCCAATATACTACTACTCCAGTATTCAAAATTCCAGCATTTAGCATTTGCCCTCCATTATACTTTTGCTGCTCTCCCTCTGTTTCAGCTTTTGATGCAACTGAAGTCCTGCTTTTTTATAGTAGTAAGTCCCTGTTAAGCAAGTGTTAATTACTCAGTGTTCCTCAAAAGCAAAGTGAATAATCATCAACATTTTAAAAACAAACTCACTGTTCTTGCGCCCCTTCTTTCCTATCTTAATTACTATTATATGACTCATGAACCACCTATACAGCTCCCATCACCTACTTAATAAAGCAAGTATCAAAAATTGTTGCAGTAAATTAGAGCCAATGAAAACAATGAGGAGACTATAGATCATCAAGTCAATGCAAAAAATCAAAGGGAAGAAGAGCTACAAAGCACAGAATTCTTCCCTCAAGTGTACACACAATGTGGTAAATCTCCACGGGAGAAGCCTCACAAAAATGCTTTCATCTGAACCTTTTGCTGAACAACTGACTGTGGGAAGTGCTGCTCTGCCCTGCAGTGTTTGTTAGTCACACACCCAGGCACAACATCACTCTCTTGCTTGCCTTCATCATGTATAGCACATTTTCTGTTCAAAACAGTTATTAAAACTTTCTGAATGCTTTAATTTACTAGGAAAGCATGAAAAAATACTTATAGACAACTGTTGTAATTTTCTTTCATAGATTCTCACATATACTGGAATAAGACCAATTTCTTGTCAGTGCCAAAACCAATTCAGCTAGGACTGGTACTCAGCAAGTAACTCCCAAATGCTCATCATCTGGCCTTTTGTTTGTTTAACAGATAAAATTTATCAAATGCTGCTTTTCTAAAGCTCTTAAGTGTACTTCAACCATGAATATTTTTCTCCATACAATGTCATCAAGGAAGACAATGTATCACAATATCTTGGGAGCTTTTCCCAAGCTACAATAATGCTTTTCATTGCAATTTTAATGCTGAGTTTTGGAAACGCCTCTTTCAGTCTTCCTGTGTATCTGAAAGATAGCTAACCCCACCGCTGCAAATATTTAACATGTGCTGTCCTTGTAAAAAAGGGTCAAGTTTTTCTCAGTCTACAGTGTAGACCAGTTCATATATTCAGTATACAATAACCAAAGTCTGTGAACAGATAAAATAAACCCAACCTCTCCCAGGCACTTCCTGAGTAATTTATGCAAACTCAAAGTAAAGTGTAGGTGGAGTTGGGCTACTCAGAGACAATTGGTCAGACACACCAGGATGACATTAAGAAAGCCAAAGTTGGGCTGTATGTGAAACTGGTAGTGGGGGTAAAAAGCACAGGGACTTCTGCAGGTTATAATGACAGGAAAAAGAAGGTTAAGGAAAGCAAGAGCGCCTATGCAATTGAAGGAGGACCCAGCAATAAAAATATATGGGGAAGGCTGATTTACTCTGTCTCCTTTGCCTCAGTCTTTCCTGATAACGTCTGCTGTCAGCCCTCCTGGCTCTTCTGCCACTGCACATTCATGAGGGTGAAGGCCTACATCAAGATTGAGAAAGGTAAAGTTGGAGGCATTTAAGAGCAAACTGGACTTACAGAATTCCTGAGTACACAAGAATACAGAGCTAGTCACTGTGGAAGCTAATTCTAGGTACATAAAATAAGTGACTCAGAACAGCCACCATTGATGGAATTATGCCTCACCACTGCCTACAACAAAAGGACTGGTTTGGTGGGTGAGGGGAGAGCAGTGGATGCCATTTACCTTGACTTCAACAAGGCTTTGAATATGGGTCCCCTGTAACACCTCTGCAACCGAAGGGAGAAATGGACTGGGCAGGTGGAATGCAAGGTGAGTGATAACATGGTAGGCTACCAGCCTTAAAGCACAGTGGCTACAGCCCTGATGACAGCAGGTAACCCCTTCCTGCAGTGCTCCTCTAACTGCTGGCTCCAAGTGCCTGACTGGAACTACAAAGAAGGCAGCACCCAGCTCTCCAGAGAGATGCCCAGTGGGAGAGCGGGCACAACAGAGTCACAAACTGCAGCATCACTCCAGTTCAACACAAGGAAAACATGCTTCACAGCAGGGTGGTCAAACACCAAATCTGCCTGCCTGGAAAGCAGCCTGCAAACACCACACTTTCAAAATATGTTACTTCAGTTACTTTTACTTCTTAGCTCTAAAGAGTCTTCCGGGTTATCTGTGATTTTTCTTGAACAAACGCCATTCCAGCCCAATGTACTAAGTTACAGTAGGCATTTCTGGTTTCTTAGGAAGCTGGCTGCATGCTTCATCACTTAAGACTTCAGGGCTGGTTTTTTGTTGTGGGTTTGTTTTCTTTTTAAATCACATTGCAGTACTTCTCATTCCATATCACTCACCAACTATTTTCTACTGCTTTCTGCAAAACTGTTTATCCTTGATTCTACAAGCTTTCCCTAACTAACCAGTTGTCTTTTCTCTCTCACTCTAAGTAGGATACACATCTGAAACAATTTCTGGTTTTGGAGTTATTTTCTTCCTTTCTCTTTAAGGTCCATGCATAATTTATAACAACCACCATTAGCTATAATCACCTATAAGCTATCAATTATTAGTCAGATGGCTAATGGTGCAATGGAGTAACAGTAACTATGGCACTTCCACATCACATCATACACTATTTTGTAGTTAATGTCTTTGATCATCTCCATATGGCAAATTTCACACATAAGTAGAAGTTATTCATTATATCCATATAGTTCCTTTGAGGAGGAAAATCAGCTGTTGCCAGAGTGGGGAAATGCCACTTTTCCAGACTGTATGGGAACAAGTGTAATGGGAAATAAAAGCTGCACAAAAACCTGCAAGAATATTACTACTACAATTTTCTGAACAACTCAGAGGAGTAGGAAGAGGGAAGAAAGCAGTTAAGCAGACTTCTCATGTTCTCTAAGAAAAGTGAGAAAATAAAAAAAAGGACCTGTCTTGCATTGAATCTGTTTGCTTCTTGCTGCAGCTGACTATCAAGCCCCTTGCTCCCAATCAGCAGCAGTAAGATGGCATGGGTGCTAACTAGATATATCAAAGCAGAAATCAATGCCGTTTCTAGCTACAACTACTATTGGACATTCTCCCAGTAGCATTAGTGCAACAGAAAAACTGTTCATGAAAGGGTCAGTGTGTAACTTACAGCAAACTAAGGGCTAAAGACAGATGTGCCAGCCTTTAGCACACCTTTTATTTGACATGTGTAGCCGAAGTGTTTCTTTCTCCTTCGAGACATCTGAAAGTGGATAAAAGTTAAATACTTATGACTTTTAATAGCTCCAAGAAGATGCCAGTAAGTTCTCAGTACCAAATCACTATTTTCTTTTCAGCTCCAATAACCTCACTAAAATGTAACTGTCCACTAAAATCAACTGTGGGATAACTCCATTTATCTTCAGAGCCCAGCAAGCCTGGCCCTTTAGACTCAACTGCCTTGGTTATTACAGATACTAAAATACATGGGCACCCTCTAATTTTTATTAAGCTCTACAGAGATACATAGTAGTTTCTCGGATTAAGAAATTGAAGCGGAAAGAATATCTCTGTTTCAAAGGGCTTAACAGGAACCCTGCCACACTTGCAGAAAACTTCATATATTCTGTCTTTCTACACTTGCTGAGCTACTAGGCTACGTATATACTGACCTGAAGTTAAGAAAGTCTGATCAAGCATTAACATGGTTTTAAGACACTAATATGCTTTCAAGGCATGAAGGGTGGAAATCTGTGACAGCATGGTAATGTTGCCAAAAATAACTCCAGCTTGCAAAGTTGATGACAATAAAACCAAGGGGAGTATTAAATTATGAATCATCAACTGATTTTTTTAAGTAAAACTCTTTGAAGGCAATGCTTCCATGTAATTGGAGGTCAAATAAAAGTTTGATATTTGCAAAGATTACAAGAGTAGTTTATATATTTAACAAAGAGTCCAGTAACAAACCAAGTGTGTCTCATCCTCCAGTGTTTCCCATTCTTGTTAAAGTACTGTTGAAAGATGCAAGGGACAGCAATTTTAATTCATAACAATGCTTTATTCTATCCTGTAGAAAGGAAGCATTTGTCCTTGCATACTCAAGATCCTAAGGCAAACTCATGTGATACTGCATTTGTAATCCATCTGTCCTCCTGCTTTGCCCATAGCTTGATTTTTATCACCATGCAAATTTCAGCAAATAATGTAAAAAAATTACATGCCTAAGCAGATTTCTTTGTCAGCATAACTACCTTATCAGTTCTTCTCAAGGCCTTCTGGAGACTTCTGCTCTGAAAACACAAATTTACCCCAACTCATTGCCCATTTAGAAGGATGGAAACCACTGTTCAGTGAATGAGAATTCCACAACCCTTTTTTGTGATTACACCTGAAAAATTATTGCAATATTTACCTGTAAAGCACAGTAATTTTCCCAGTTTACTGTGACCAGATTTTTTATTATGTGCTATCATTACCATCTAATACCTTATGAAACTTACCAGGTGGACAAGGGCAATCAGGACAATTCCTGAAACCTCTCCAGTAATTTTTAGTTTTAGTGATTTTTAGTGCCGGCTCTGGCACAGTAATCACACTCATGCACTTTACATGGAAAACCAACACCAAAAAAGAGCTGCAATACTGATGCTGTATGTAAAACTAGTAATTTTCATCATACAGCATCAAGAAGTTGAGAATCATTTTCATCACAAAGCACTGAGAAGTCACCTGCTTTTCAAGGCTACACTAATGACAACACGTACCGATTTTAAGTGGCACCACTCATTTTGCTCAAGTACAGATGGACAAGACAGGTAGCCGTCATTTTTTCACCCTTCTCTTCCTCTGGTTACAAAATACATGTGCTATTTTACTGGGATTTACTGATACCAATATGCAAACACCAAGTAGTCCATCCTCAAGCCTATTTTGCCATCACCCAGAAATCTTAAAGATTTTAAGAGTACTGGAACAAAACACATCATTCCAAACATGTATCAGAGGCAATTCGATTAATGAACTTATGTTTGCCTACAACATCAAAATGCTTTACAGATAAATAGCAGACATAGCTTTGAAATGCCTTCATTCCTTTTGCAGGGAAACCATGCTCTTCTATTTGACAGATAAGAATAGAAAGTTCACCTGCAGCAAAAATTAATACGCTTCCTAACATTGTATTTGAGCACTTTTAATCCAGCAATACACTGGAAATAACTTGCTACTCTGACGCCTCTCATATTGAGACTGCCCTTTGCACCCTCAAAACTTGAAACAACTATTCTTAGCTACTCTGATACTCTGAGAGTTTAATATATGTCACTAGGTAATACAGAACATTCTCTGGGAAGCCTCAGGAATGGGGTTTTTTCATCCAGAATCAATTTTTTCCAGAACAATTGCCATAAATTGG
Source organism: Gymnorhina tibicen (assembly GCA_013399875.1). Taxonomy (NCBI): domain Eukaryota; kingdom Metazoa; phylum Chordata; class Aves; order Passeriformes; family Artamidae; genus Gymnorhina; species Gymnorhina tibicen. The sequence goes on from VXAZ01009369.1 coordinate 359,648, forward strand.
GAGGACTTTTACGGGAGGGGGATAAGTGTTACTTACCAGTTATCCTGTTTATTGCAGTCTTCCTCTTCCTCCAGCCTACAACAGAGTCCTTATACTAAGTGTTACGGCTCCCACCTACCAGGAAGCAAAATAATTGTCAATCAAGGTCATCAGGGAAGTACCAGTCTGTACTTCTATCTCAGCCACATTTCCATACCATGGATACCTAAACTGCATGTGAAAGTCCAGAAAAACCCCATCACTAACCCATAATGAAGAAGAAAAAAGGAAAGTAATTGCTTGAGGCGTTAGGAGGCTAGAGAGAAGCACTGGCTTGTTGATATCTCTCTCTCTTTCTCCCCTGCCACACATTTCTTAAATAGGAATCTCTGCTGAAAAAATCAGAGAGAAAAGAAAGATTGCTATAAACAGTTATCAGAGGCCAAATGCACACGTGAGGCATGCATCCAAACCTGTGCTATCTAAACACTAGGGGAACTGATGAAGCTTAATGGGGTGTAGCCAGCTACACAGGAATAGGACTTATTGCTGTTATGCACACTTACTGATTTTGCTATGGCAAGACCATGTGCTATTAGGCAACAAAACTTCAACTGTCGGCAGTATTTAGCTGTGTTGGCTACTGTCCTTTAAAGACAAAGGATATGAAAGGACACATGCTTCTCTACTAATGCAATCTCCAGAGAATGATCACACAAAGATTATATGCATCACTTCTATCTTAAACTATTCTGTCTGTACATGTGTATCAGCAAATTCTTGATTGCATTGTATACACACAGCTTTTTAAAAAGGGCCTGGACAAGCATGTTATACTTACCTATTCCTTTTGTTGGAATTTAGGAAAGTATCTGCAAAATTGATCTAATCTTTGTACAGAGGGGGGAAAAAATTATCAATTCTCAGAAGTCTTTGAAGAGGAGGAATATAAAATGTATTGACTAGTGCAAAACACTGTTTTTAGGAACTGTGTGAGCTAATTTAAGACAATTTACCTGTCTAAAATGAGGACACATGACAAAGTTGTCATAAGATTTCATGCTTCTAACATGCTTTTTACAAGTATTACAACTGTTTTATCAAAAAAATGTGGCTTTTATTTTAAAGTAGAAGTGACAGGCATCTCAGCTGCCAAACTTATTTGCATTATCACATTTGAAACTCAATCTTTGTGGAACTTAGAGGTATAAAAAGCTTAGCTTTTTAAGACAGGAGTTTGATGTGATGATACATAAGATGATGAGAGAAAACAAGAATGAGAACATCTTTCTATTTGAAGTTCACCTTTCCCTGATGTTAACTTTCTTGACAAGAAAGTTTCTCTAAATAAAGTTTTTGAAATTCCATCTTTTAGGAGCTGAGAATCAAAAATAACCCACTGATTCCATAAATGATATGAAGTTTTCAAGGACAGTCACATTTTACTATCATTTACAGAAAATACTCTGTAAGTCAAAAGCCTCAAAAAACAGCTTTTTCTATTTTAGCTCTGTCCATCATATTACATGTAGTCATAAGCATCCAGGAACTACAGCTACCTAGGAAAGGGAGGTGAAATGAGAAACAATAGTAAATGAGAAAAACTGTCATTGTTTGATAAAATAAATTAAACCACAGAGTCCTGTGTGTCAAATAAGGACAACACATCAATGAAGTTGTATCTGTTTGAATTATAGACTTGACATGCCTGTCGAACTCACTTCACTTAAGGTAGGCGTGGCTCAGACAACATCCCAACACCAAGGTGAAAAAGTTGAAGGAATGGAATCTCTTCTTTACAGACTGCCAAGGAGTATTCCTGGAGGGATGCTCACAGGGGTAGCTCAAAACGTTAGCTTGAGAAGCAGACCCATGAGAATTTCATGTGGTTTAACAAAAGCAAGAGCAAGATGCTGCACCTGAGTTAGGGGCAACCCCCAGTATCAACACAGGCTGGGGATGAACAGATGGGAGAGCAGCCCTGGGGAGAAGGACTTGGGGGTGCTGGAGAATGAGAGGCTGGACATGACCCAGCCACGTGCACTCACAGCCCAGGAAGCCAAATGTGTCCTGGGCTGCATCAGAGAGTGGCCAGTAGGGCAATGGAGGGGATTCTGCCCCTCTGCTCTGCTCTGGTGAGACCCCACCTGCAGTGCTGCATCCAGCTCTGGGGTTCCCAGCACAGGAAGGACATGGACCTGTTGGAGCGAGTCCAGAGGAGGGCCACAAAGATGATTAGAGGGATGGAACACCTCTCCTATAAGGAAAGGCTGTGAGAATTTGGTTTGTTCAGCCTGGAAAATAGAAGGCTTTGCGGTGACCTAACTGCAGCCTACCTGAAGGGTGTCTATGAGAAACATGGAGAGGGACAAATTAGAAGATAATGGAGTGACAGGACAAGCGGGAATGACTTTAAATTGAGAGTAGGTTTAGATTAGATATTAGAAAGACAGTCTTTACAGCGAGAGTGGTGAGGCATTTGAAACAGGTTGCCCAGGTAAGCTGTGGATATACCATCCTTGGAAGTGTTCAGTGCCAGTCTGGATGGTGGAAGGTGTTGCTGCTCAGAGCAGGGCGGTTGGAACTGGATGATCTTTAAGGTCCTTTCCAACCCAAACCATTTGGTGAATCTCTGATTCTATGAAAATATTATAGTTTCATTTCTCCACAAAAATAGACAGATGTTTACATTTGGGCCTCTGTACTTTTCAGACAGTGCTTAAAAACCACTCAATCAAAATTATGGTAACACCTTTACCAGCAAAATACAAGCAAAAAAACCATGGCAAAGGAAAGTTAGGAATTATATTAAATAGGGAATGAAACAAGCATTAAGCTTGTGTAAGAACAGAATGAACATAGAAGTGTACCCAGTCTTCCTGCCATTCAAACACACACAACAGCCCTATGAAAATGAAGAACCTCTGCACATGGAATTAGCCACGATAACTGAAGAGGAGCTAAAGATTCCCAGTTTGAAGTCAGAAGCTGAATACCTCCAAAACTTTAAAGCTTAATGAAACATGTCTCATTAAGCATGAAGACTAACAGGTTTAAAAAAATTCTATACCCCAGGGCACTGAAGATTTAATCCACACTATGTGATCAAAAATCTCGACCCAATAGGTACTCTACAAAGAAGCACTCAAAACACCTTCCAACACCTAACCAATGCTTCTAGCACTGCTTTAAGTGCTACTCCGTTCCCCACTCACTCACTGCCCATCAATATAAAATTAATTACAATAACAGAAGGAACATTTCTTCACACAGATGCATTGACCTAGAAAAACAAGCTTGTAAGTGGGAAATACTGCAGTTCTTCACCCTGACAGACTGCACCTTGCCACTACTCGGTATCTCTTATCAAATGCTCTCTGAACACATTTGTAAACCATCAGGCTGCCAAAAGCCCTTCAACAGGTATTTAACACTACAATGACTTTCCAGGATGGTAGTATCACTTCTGTTAGATGTCATGTTTCTGTCAAAATCAAAAGCAAAGAGAGCCCTTAAATTCCAAATCCACAGCTGATCTTTCTGCCCCAGAGAATTAATACTCTTCACTTTGCTCAATTGTATCTTCTGTACTTTTCCCTGTCAGTGATTCATCATCCAGTAAGACAATTTTCCTTAAGAGTGACACTCTTCCACTCGCGGTGACAGGCGTTCTTCTCAGCCGCTCTCAAGCGGCTCAAGCATCTTGCAGCCTTCTCAAGACTGTCTTATCCTCATCTAGTTAGAGAGCTAGACTTTTATTTAGTTACTGCCCTCTTCACCTTCTCCCTTTTCCGCTTCTCAAAACTGCACATAACTTACACACACTCAGTTATCTTCTTCAGTTATGCTATCAACACCTCTTTTGTTACTTCCATTCCTAGATCTTCCTGTGCACCACACCAGTTACCATCACACCTCAGCCTTTCTTCTTTGATACTCACACAGACCTTAAGCTGTCAACTTTATCATCTATTTCTCTCTTCTGTTTTTATATCTAAATCATCCAGTTCCTGGTCACACCACTGCCTGTTTTTCTTCAATCAAAGTTGCCATCAACAGGCATCACTGCATTTCTTACTCTATCCCATTTCAGTTTTCAGTCCCTTTCCACATTAACAAAACCGACGTACACACACACTGACGCTTGTATGGTATCACTTCACATCTTGAAGATGGGCATTTCAGAACAAAAGCAGTTCATAAGAGAACTTTTATGAAGCAATGAAGCAGCATCTGTCTCTCAATATTCAAATAGATGGCCTTACATTTTCTCTCCCTTGAATTTTTCTGTCTCATAGCTGAAATTAACTTGTAGTGATGGAAGCCCCTTAGAGCCTTAAGCTTCAAAATACTATCTTGAGACATCATGGCATTTACTTCAGTCCTTACTGGAGTTAACAGATGTTTCTATGAATGTTTAATAAAAAAACTGTCACAGAAAGCCTGTTTGCTTCTCAAGGTTCACTAACGACATCAGTAATTATAACATGGAAAAGCTTTACCAGGAATGACAGCACTAGAAAACCAAAATGCTATTGAGAGTTTTCAATAGCTGTGCAGCAGAGGGGACAACTAGCATTTCAGAAAGTATTTTCACTTTTATTAACGCAAGCAAAGTTCGTAAGATAAGCAAGCAGAGATTTGCTTAAAATACAGTCTCTCAAGCCATTAAGAACCTTGTTTGAAAACACTGACGGGAAATAAGGATTCCAGCCTATACTGATGGAAAGCCCGCAACATGCAGCTCCCCCCAAAAGGAAAGAAAAAATTAAAGTGCACAGAAGTTCTAAATCTCACTGGGATAGTCATTAGTGGTCTAAGCATAACTTCCACAAAACTTTTCAATCAATGACATAAACATCTAAGGCCTGAAGCTACTCAGAAGTATGCATCTGAAGGTGTTTGGAGTCGGCAGAATTAAGTAATGAAAAAGTATATTTGGAACTTTGTGGGGGTACGGGTAAGAAGAGTAGGGAGGATCAATTCAGAGCAAACAAAACCCAAAGCATCTGAAAATGCCTGTGTAAATTTTTCCAGGAAATTACCACAATGAAAGTTTCTCTAAAAGAAGTTACAAAAATCTATTTTATTACTGAGGGCTCTCTTGGGCTTACAAAACAAAACAAAACAAAACAAAACAANCACACAAAAAAAACCTAAACCAAACCAAAAGTTTAATGTAGAGCAGGAGTAGTGTATAAAGCAAACATAATGAGAATAGAAATTAAGGATGGATAATAATGGTCAAATTTTAAATTTCCACTTCCAGTGATATCAAGAATACAAATATGCTACACAAACCATGTTAATATTACCTTGTCTTAAAATGATAGCACTTATCAGCTTATCTGTGACAAGAAATGATAGGGTGCTCACTCTGTCCCAACTGCAAATTCCAATTAAACCTAGAAATTTGCATTTGCAGTAGAGCTAAGCATGTAGACAAGAGCAGTTACAATTTAATCAGCTGACACTCACCTAGCTATTATCAGATCATGTATCCCCCACATCTTAGACAAAGTAAATCTGATTACAGAAGGATTCAAAATGGTTTGAGTGTAACAAACACTCAACATAGCAAATAAGCAGCAAGACTTAAGTGCAGATCTAAGACACTTTCATACTTGCTCCCATGGATACTTCAGGAAAAAATTCCCCCCCTCCACCAAAAAAAGTAGTACTTTAAGTATGTGGATAAGCAGAGCTGCTGCTGAGAAATATTCTTCCTGTGAAAGGAACAGGAGATTATACTGTAAGGAAGAAAGCTAGTCAAGAAAGGTAGCAGGCTAGGGAAAGTAACTTCTTGTATTGTCTGAAAGAAATGGACAACTCTAGATCCAAGATAAGAGAAGAGATATATTAAAGACAGAATGATTAACTTAGCATCATTCAACTTGAAAAGCAAACATACATTTTCATCTAAACAGTACTCCTATTACAGGACTGCTAAAATTAAAAGACCATAGACAGTGTTTTCCAGTTCATTTAGCACACTTACCAGCATTTGCTGTATAGACAATTTCATTGATGAGTCAAGTTGTACTTCCTCTCTAAAGTGCTTTGAGGGGAGCTCAAGTGCATCCTCTTCCTCAATCTTTGAAGTGTTTACCTGTACCACCAGCTTTGAAAGTAAAAGGCAACAGGCAGGCAATGCAGAGACAGGAATGAGGCTGAGTACAATAGTATATTATTCAAAAAATATTTTAGTGTTGCTTTTCAAATCTTACAGGGACAGACAGTCCTTTTATTTTTTTAACTGAGACTTTAGATACTATTTAAAAGATACTTTTTAAAATTAACATTTTAGAATTCACTCAGCAATATATCAGTTCACAAGAATATAAGAACAGATAATCTAAAATAATATACATTATATACACAAATACATAAACCAAACAGGATTCTTTTCAGTGAATAAATCATTGGTGTGTTATAACAGAAAACAGTTAGAAAACTCCCAGTATTAAATAAAACAGCATCAATAGTGGGTACTAAGAACTAATGGGAGCACATTGTAATAGGAATGTTATGAATGTAGAATTACAAAAAATAATTATGTCTGTATAAACGTGTCAGAGTAAAAAGAATTCCAACAGGGGTGGAAATACTACAGGTGAAGACTATACTTGGTAAAGGTTTGGCCACAAAGTGGGGAAGAAGGGAAGAGGGAACTATCAAAGAGAAAAATTGAGATTTATTTAATATTCATATAAAATATTTTATATTCCAAAAGCAACTAGAAAAGCTAAAGGACTCTGCAGTGTGTCCCAATTATTAATAAAGTTATTTCCAAAATCCAAAAATAAATCTTAAGGAAGAAATGCTTCACACAAGGATTAAAAAGAACTAGCAAGGAGTCAATATTGAGTACTTCTGTTTATTACTCGTCTTCATGTTAAAAGGACAAGCATGCTGTGAAAGCATGAGAATGAGATTGTGTCTGAGCTGAAGACTGCAACTAAGGAAATTTCCACCACATTTAAATGTCAGGAAGCTCTCCAAGCACTTGGCTTTCATGGTATTTGTTATATGTCTGCTGACCTAGGAAAAGTAACCTGCTTCTTATATAACCTGGAACCTTAGGAAAATAAAGAAGTTGACTTTTTTTTTTTTTAAATCTAACTGGCACATAGGCACGCTGCATAATACTAGAGAATCTAAACATGACTATGCAAGAGCAAAATACTGAAAATTGATGCAGTTTAGATTCCATCTCTTCTCTACAGGGAAGAGACTGAAAGTAAAAGATAGTGTTTGTTGCTTCTCCTACCTTGTCCAACTATCGGGCTTTTTTTAATTTTGGGATGTTTCAGGATTTTTTTATTGTTTTGCGGGTTTTTTTAGTTAAATATAATTTTTAAAATTTTCATTACTAACATCTAAAAACACACTTAAGTCTTTTTTTCCCTTGACCATGAAAGTATAGAAATGAAAGTATTATAAATAATGATAAAAACTTATCCTGTACTTCCACATGCAATTAGCAAGGAGTCATTTTAGCATAATATTGAAGTGGGAACATTTCATAGTTTCTGGGGAATAGATAACAGAACAAAGCAGATGTCTTGACTAGAAGAGAAAGGATTTTATTATCAGGAACAGTGAACTTCTCCCTAAAATGTTAATCCTAGAAGTAAATTAAATGAAATGTAAGAATATAAAGCTTCCTCAACTAGCTGAGAAAAAGTCAACACAAATGTTAGCATCTAAAAAGGAAAGTGACTACAGTTAGAAAACTGTAAGAGCAAAATGCATGAGAAAAGTAGGAAAGAGTCAGCTACCATCATGTTTGTTGACTAAACAAGAGGAAGTTTCCAAGTCAAGCTACCTACAATGTAACATGGATTATAACAACTCATATTTGCTATATCAGAAGCTTCAGTAGTGAAAACTACAGTGCACCAGTACTATAATTTCCAGTGAACGTTTGCTCATGATTCAGCACCTGTTTTCCAAGCAAAAAGGATGGAAATATGGCAAGACAAATTCAGTACCCTCTGCAGAAATGCTTCAAATGGATCAGAAACCAAAAATCTCTCATTATTAATGTCTAGAAAGCGAGTTAGGAACAGTTTTCAACATTTATCCTCTTCCCCAATTTTTAAATTCTTGTTCCATTACTATTTTCTTAATGCTCTTCCCTCAGTTTAACTGCTATTTCAAGTTCTATAGATTAAGAATCAAAAACTGAAATGCATTTGAATTCCTGAGTGGTCATGACCTGTGGTGGGGGCAGGTGAGTGAGCTGACTCAGACAATGGCCATCTTTCCTTCCACTGCTGCACAACGTTCACTGTGGATCAGGAAGAATTGTAAATACCTAGGTATCCTCTCAGACCACAGACACTGGAAGTCTCAATCATGTCATTATTTTCAGACATTAAGAACAACAATCTATTGATGAACTTCTAAACAAGAGAGAGAAAGCTGTATGACCTGACTATACCTGAGAGATACTTCATGTTTTCCACAGATAAAACATCTGTACACTTGACAATTTGCTAAGTCTTAATGAGGCAGTGAAGGCAATAACCACTTATTGCACTTTAAAGAAAGTAATTCTACCATAATCTTCTGTAAAGGAGGTCAGCACCTTCACACACACAAGAAGAGCGTCTCAAAACATTTGGAAGACATGGCTCTTGCTCAGCTCATTTGTTCTTGCACAGTTCTTTGGATCAGCTGCAGCCTCACTACTGCAGAGAGAGACGAGCAAGAGCGTCCGTCAGTAGCTTCTGCAGGTGCTTGGTGCCAGCAACTGCAGTCTGTAATTTGTCTCCCACCCTGTCCAAACAGGACGACACGAGGAAGAGCCACAGAACTGCTCCTGAGCACTCTGTGATCCCCTTGGATCCAGCAGAACTCTCTCAGACCCAAAAAGTCACGCTGAGAAACATGAGAGCTATGCTCCAAGTTATGGTAATTTGGCATGTGCAGCATTAGTGATAAAGGGCTAAATACGCAGCACTAACTCTTACAATTACCTCTTCAAAAACTAACTGAAAGTGATGCTGGGTTTGATGGGGTGCTTTTATTCCAAAGAAAATTCCCTTTTAAGGGACTTACCTTTTCCAGTGCCAACGAATCCACAGGCTCAAGACTGATGGAAGCCAGGGACTGCAGAGCTGATAGACTTAATCCACCTGCTAAAAAGGATCATGCTGGAGCTGGTAAGGACCACTGGCTGCACAGTCCAAATCTAATTCACTTAACACAGTGTGACATCTCTAGAGAACCTTACTGCCTAGCTTCTTGGCCAGGCAGAGTCACAGAAGCCCTGTGAAACCAACAGCCCAGGGTCACTGAGGTCCATCCCTAAGGGGCACAAGACACACCAGACCAATGCATCACTCCCCAAACACACTCTCGTAAATAAGCAGAAAAAGAATATCCCGCATCAAGCTATAGTGGAGAACTAAAACATTTGCATCCCAGTTAGCAATTACATCTACCGTGAAATGAAGAAAGAACTGCAAGGATGAAATTAAATTTCTTCATGCAGAAGTTGGCAGAAAATTCATTTGAACCACAGCCACAATCTGGACATTCCAACCAGTGCTGTGAGTCTTCTCTGCATTTTGTTTCAGGAAGACTAAAAGGATCATCATTTCAGGAAGACTAAAAGGATCATCATTACCATTTCAGGAATTTCTAAATAAAGCTCACTGCACTCATACAGCCTCAGTACAACCCTGTACATCAGGACAAAACAGTGTTTTAAAGCCAATCCTCTTTTCGAGAGTGTTACCCAATCTCACGAGCAGATACCACACATACTGCAAAACAAGGTCTAATATAACCCAAGGCTGATGTGTTACACAAGGTATTGCCCTCACAGTGGATTTCCAGTTCTTCTCTCTCTAAACAAAAACCCACCAAGACCCCATGCAAGACCTCTACCACAAAGGGGAACATCAGTCCAGTATTAGTCATTGTCTCATCAACAGGACAGAAATACACCCTTATCTTTAATGGTGCTGTTCTTAATGCATACTCCACAGCTATCTTTGGAACGGTAGTATTTTCAGTGTTTCCACATGCCCACTACATTTCCTTTCAGTAACTCCCTTCACCAACACTGAACTCTTCAGCATCTGAGGTCTGCCAAAGCTTGCTTAAGTTTATCTCTACCTCACTGCAATAGCTTCATCCGGAATCACCCTCATTTCCAAACAGTCAACAAAACTGGGATGCTTCATCCCGACATCACTGATCATCTGCTCAGTACAAACTTGCTTTCATCACCAGTTTAGTATGCTAGGTTTATACTGTCTCAAATGACAGTAGCAAGATTCACCAGGCATTATACAGATCTTGTGTTGGAGCTCTCAAGTTGCAACAATCCAACTATCAGCTATTCTCAACACGTCACAGGAAAACACAAGAGTCAACACTTTCAAGAAATACCATCTTTCCTACTGTATGATGTAGGAAAACAGTAACTTGAGCATAACTTAGGACTGAAGGCATATTATGCATAAATACCCATAGCTGTTACACCACAAATAAAGCCTGTTGAATGATCTCCAAGGTATTGGTTTATAGGTAGAAATTATATAGAGCTGATGACATGAACAGGATACAAAAGAGAAACTATACACGTAATTCTGAACACCAAGATGCTTCAGGCATTTCTGTCAGCATAGTGTATTTTTAAAAATATATTTAAATTAAAAACAGATGACTTTTTGGTATTTGGGGTTGTTATTTCAATTTACCTTTCTATGATAGAGACTGAAAGCCAAAGTAGCACCTTCCTGAAAACTACTCTATTTTTTGGCTGCATTTCTTTCCTTCACAGTACTTCCTTCAATGTTTCCATATACATTCCACAAAGACACTTCAAACAAACACCAGTAGTTTTAAAAGGAACAGTAAAGACAAACTAGCTTCAGACGTGTGCCAATAAAGAGCTTTTCAAAAAAGGTCATGCTGCCTGCATCTGACAGCCTAAAATCTCCTCCTTAAAAAAAACCAAAAAAACCTCCGAAAAAACCCACCCAAACCCAAACCCACCTTGTCCAGACTAGAATGAGAGTTACATCTAGCACCACCAAGACACAAGTTCACAAACATCCCTATCACATCCCCAAAGTGGTTCTGCAGAGCTGGACAATGGCTTCAACAGCATTTGCATTTCTTATTCAGCTGTTCAGAACAGATCCAGAGAGGATGAAGGAAGGAATAAGGTACTCATGAGGTGTGGGCATGCCCAGGAGTATCATCAGAAGCAAGGACTAATTCGATGCAGGGTAGCTGCAGAAGTGATAGTTAGAAGCAGGCACAGCAGACATGCTAAAAAGGTAAAGAAGACTGCACAGCTGACTGCAGCACTGAAAGAAAACTGAGGTGGGAAAAAGCCGTTCGCATGCAAACTTCTATTTGAACTGAGAAATAAGAGACTTGTACAATTCCTCCAAGACACTACATTCAAAAGGTGATTCTCATTCATGTGATTATTCCAGAAGAGCAAAATAAAGTTATAAACTAACCGGTATTTACCCAACAAATGGAGTAAGCTGTTATCCCTTCATATTTCTTTATAGGTGGTTAGAAACATCTGAATTAAACTGCCCTCATGCAGCACAGCATCAACTGTATACAAAATGCACAGTAGGTATCACATTCTGTTCAGTGATTCTAATACCTTTTGAAAACCCTGACCAAGTGGCTTTGAAATCTGACACTTCAGTTTTAATAGTCCAAACTGAAATATTGAGATGATGTCCCTAAAATTCAGCACCAAAAGAAACAGACCCATACTGCTTTTAAATTCATCAATCAGTATTTATCAGATTTATTACTAAGCAGGCACTCATAGACGTATTCATTAAAAGAGATGGCATACTTAAGAGTAGATCATGAGGATATGGATGTCTCCTGCCTTAGTAGCACTGTATCCCCTAATGCAAGATGAGGGCTGTATCCCAGTTAACACAACGTGTAAACATACATAATAATTGCAGGATTTATACTGTCCCCAACAACCAAAACTACATAGCTCTCTACTAGTAAATAGAGGCAGGCAATGATCCTATTCTTGGACTGTTTTCAGCCACCATCCCAGCTGCTCTGTAAGTCAAAACAGCAATAAAACGAAGCTAAACGAAGCTAAAATGATCTCCCACAATGAATGGATGACAAGCACATTGCAATCGAGACTAGCACTATGAGAAGAGGAACCTTATTAAAGAGAATCATTAACGGGTATTCTTCAAGACAGATTTGTTTCCCAGCTGATAACTACTCAGGTACAAGGGTCTCACCAACAGAAATGAGTCACTCCAAAACATAGCTTCCAACACTCAAAAATCACACCTTCTACCACAGGTTAAACCATTCACCATCTCCCTGTTCCTGCCACTGTACCCTTTACAAAGCAGTCCTCTTAAATGTCAATTTGTCATCTCCTCATTTCTCATCTATTAACAACAGAATCAAGAAAAAGGGAAAGAGTTGTGTTGACATCTAACTGCAACTACATGCAAGCAACTGCTTTGAGCAGCAGGCTTTTCAGAAGGAAAAAGCAGTCTGAACAAGTCAGGATAAGAATGTGTTGCAAGCCCTCCATGTTTCCCACAATAGCAGCCAATATGAGCCCAATTAGGACAGCATGTAAGCATCCCTACTGATGTCTATTCTCATTACACGATAGCTGGAAAGTATTTTCAATAAACTCAGATGAAAAATCAAGGCACAGAAAGAAACCCACAAAATAGATGCAGGGGTTCTGCCACCTAGTGGCATCCAGAGCCTCAAATTACTGTATCTACCATATTATTATTACCTTTTTTTCTACTGGAAGCATTTGACAGCAGAGCACAGAATAGAGAACACAGTTTCACTAGCGCTGAAATTACTAAGCCTGGTTCCCTGCGGCTTCACTTCAGAACTGCATTCTGTAGCACTCAAGATGATGAGAGTTCCAATTGAAGCTTTTCTAGTTGTTCAAATAGTAGTAGTATATTTCCCTTCATCAGTCCTCCAGCTCCCACAGATTCTCTGCTGCCTAATACTGAAGTTGATTTCCTGCTGTATAGTCTCATAGTCACCTGCCCATATTCAGTACTTGCAGAATGATATATTTGAAGTCCTAATCCATTCGTTGAAATTACTCAAATCTAATAACTCTCAGAAGTAATCATGAGCAGGAAATAGGGAAAAGCAGAGACTGAGAGACAAGCAGCAGAATGATAAAAGCCTCAGTTTCTTCACACCACCATCTGAATCGCAATTTGTCAATAAAGAATCTTTGTTGGCCCCAATAGCTTTAGGGATTCCCTTCTCCAGTTCACAGCACGGACACACACCATGTCATGTCAAGGCAACAGGGAGAGGAGACGCAGAGGAGCATAGAGCCATGAACTCCTTAAGGCAAGAGCTAGCAGAAATCCCCCTTTTCACCAGGCCATAAACTCAAAAGCCCCCTTTTCCACTTGGGATTCAAAGCCAGAAGCATTTTAATGCCTAAACTAGGTCAGTCTTTGTTTACACAAAACACAGATGAGAAAGGAAGTATCAATTCATTAAACTTAGTCAGGATGGGTCAAAACCACCGGACTACAAGGCACAGAGCAGCTTGCTGGTTTTTTTATTTATTTTTAAGAAAAGAAACCTTTTCAAGGCACATTCAGAGAACACACCTCACAGAGATGTAGCCAGGTAACAAACAACTCTTTTTTAATTTAAAACAGATATGCTTCTTCTGTGGGAAAATTGACAAAGAAATTTAAAGTGATGTCATATTCTTACTAGGCTATACCTCACAGATACTTTAGGTTTCAGCTCCTATTTGCCAACTTTTGTAACCCTGGAACACCATGAGGATTTCTTGCCTGTATCTACTACACATACCTTAGTAAATAGCAGATAGGTTGAGATGCTTTAGTTTCAGTCCAGAAAAACAACAACAACAACAAAAAAACCATCCCCAAAGAACAACAAAAACCCTCACTAAGCAAAAGAAAAAAAAGTCACCAAGCCACAAAACAAAAAGGACAAAAAACCAAACCCCAAAACAAAAGCAAAATCACAAACATGATACAGTTGTCTTATCCTTTTGGCAAGTTTCCTTTGCCTTCTCAGGTTTTTCCTCCAACTCATAGCAATCCTTGCACTCCCCAGAAAGTTCCTAAACTGTATGTAGCCTATGACAATTTTGCCCTTAAGAGTTGGGGAAGAAGAAGAGGGAGGAAAAAAACTAAAAAAGGGAAGATCGGCCACAAGGGATTCACAGGTGAGCCAATCCTACAGACAATGATTCACAGATTTCCACTGGGCTTTTATGAGAAAATAAGATTTCAGTAAGTTTTATTTCTTGCTCCATATTCCACATATTTGAATTTCAGTTATGTAAAACATCAATCAAGTAAGAACTACCATAGTGATGGAAAGAGCTGTGTATGTGACTTGATGTGAAACCACGTTTGATCACACAGTGATGGGTTTTGTGGACTGCAGCTGTAAAGACAGACTAGATTTCTGCTAGAAAGCAAAGTGCTCTTTCCCTTGTCAATGAGCTAGTAGCTTTCACAGCAATAATCCCTAGGATTGAGAAGAAAACCAGAGATTATTGGAATAAGTGCATTGGCAAATCAATGCGTCACAAATGCTGGACTGTGAGTAAACTCAGTGTCAGATACAGCCACTTCTGTCTGCAGCCTCCTGAACCAAACCAGTGGTGGCTTACAGAAAGTGCAGGGCTTTCTTAGAATGAGCGCTCATGCTCTCATCTACACGTAAGAGAGCTACTCGCATTACTGGAATGTTATAGTCTCATTCAAAATATGTTAGGGATGTGTTATTGTGAAGTTACAAGCTTTATCTCAGTTTTCAAGTTTCACTAATCTCACTTCACCTTAATACTGAACAGATCCGTTGAAACTCTTCCGCAGCGTAAAGAACCTGCAGAATACAGTAGTAAGGCACAGTCCCTTACACAGGACAATCCACACAAGGGATTGTTAATTAGAGGTTAGCCAGAGTCCTTATTTAACCTCATTTCAGTAACAGCTTTCTCAGACAATGGCAAAGGGGAGAGTAAACTGTATTTAGGCAGTACCAATGTGTACCATGCCTTTTTATGATGCTAGCTCCTACAGACCTGGTTTGGGAATCTCAGTAACACCCTACAGAGTTCTGAAAAAAGACTAAGCAAACACATGCTTAGAAAACCAGAATCTTGCTAAAGTTAGAATAACTTCATGCAGTAACAAAAAGCTCTAAAACAGCACACTTTACATGTTGAAAATGGCAATGTTTTCCTTTTCTCCTCATTTTCTACCATGTGTCAGACTCATTCATTAGGTGTTATGTGTATCATGTTTTGTAAGAGATTCAAACCTATCAGTGAACCAGTCAAATCACACGTTTCTTTATAAGGGCCCTGCTACCCAGGTACAGCCCTCGAGCCAGGATCCAAGTCCCGTCCAACCTCGGTTACCTGTATGTTCTCCCAAACACCCACTGTCCTGAAATACTCAGTTTCTTGCCTAACACATACAAGGTCACACAACAAACAGTATTAGCATGCTGATCCATTAAGTGTTTTAACTCTCCAACACTAGGAGGAGACGTCAGGGAAAAAAAGATGGGTTTTTCTTTCTCTTTTCATTCCCCCTTCCTCCCTGCTCTCCACACACACACACACGCACACTGCACTTTGATCTTGCTTGGCTCACTTGGAGTTTCCAGTTTCTGGTAAACCTGGGATGAGGAGTCCTGCCTTACTCTGCTCTTCTTACTCATGACTTGGCAGCTGTCAGCGTCTTGTTCAGGGACAGATCCAGTTCAAGGAGATTGACAGCATTTAACTCCCAATAGCTCTCCAGCTCTAGCAGGTGAGTTCCAGGCTCAATGTGTTTGTTCCTTCTAACCAGTATGTCTACTTTGCAGGACATTCAAAGCCCCAGCAGAAGTTATCCAGTTATTGCAAGCTGGAAGCTAAGAGCAGTGGCTTGCACCATGGTAAGGACTAAACACTCAGAATGATGTCACAGACTGAAGTGTATGCTTTAACTCTTCAACTGGTAAGGCAGTATGAAGTGCAAGACTTCTGAAAAGCAACAGCATCAAGACTGATATTTTAGTTTTCGTTCACATGTGATCTACACAGGTAAAGAATACCCACACTGCCCACAAACTATAGCAGCACAGTAATTAGAAAATTTTGTTTAACAGGCTTATTTTACATCTTGTTTTCTATCCATCATTGTAGTATGGTATATCAGTCACAAGTTTATTAAACCATTCTGGATGTTTGGTTTTCTTCAGAAGCATCCAGATTAGCTTTTTAAAAACATATTATTTTTACTCAAGTTGCAAAACTTTGATATAAGTATTCTATCCTGACTTCTAAAAATGAACAAGAGTTTAGGAAATTGTGTTTAAAACTCCCATAAAGCAATTAATGCAAATTACAGAAAGACCCAAAGCAGAAAGATGAAACACGTTGCTTTTGGCATTACTCTGTTCCCTATCTACAAGAAGCCTGACATAACAACTGCAAAGAAAAGACATCAGACCTACCCATGTAAGTGTGCCAAAAGGGCTGGAAGCCCCAGCCCACATGATGAGTGTCAAGCATTTCCTCTGCTGCTGTGTGACATCTCCTAACCAGGGGTCAAAAGCAGATTTGAGTTTCCAGTTTGGGGTATTTTTTTATACTTGTTTTAAATCAAGAGAGTGTTTTCTTTGTCCTTCTAAAGTTATATAAAGTGCCAAAAATGTTCAACATTTAACACTATTAGTGCAGTCATTTATAGAAGCTGCGATTTCGTCATATATATCTGACAAGTCATTTAAATTCTAGCACCTTAAATTATGTAGATTGGTTTGTCACTATGACAACAATTTTTACATGTCTCGAAAACATACAAAAGAACCATTTTTTCTGTTCCTTACTGAAGTCAAGAGTTATTGAAAGTGTTACCTCTTCTGGACAGAAAGGCAGAACTTATGTAACATCTGATTCCAGACAAGCTATGTAAGTTACTTGTTGAATGAAGATGGAAGTTTTCATGGACTTGAGCAGCTATAATTCAAAAAATACTTTGTACATAGGGAATCTAGGACAACAGGGAAGAGAACATATGCAGGAATTCAGGAATGGGTAGAGCTCTTTCTTATCATCATTAAGGCTAAGAAAGTCTTTGAAGGGCTTTCTCAAAAGAAAATCCAACCAATCTCAAGGTCAGGCTTCACATTTAAAACCAAAGTTTCTCTAAAACCCAACTGGTTGAAAGGATCTTGCTTCAATTCTAGTCTCCATACAAACATACATCTTGGACACAAATACTTTGCTGATAATGCCTCATTCTATTACAAAGAAAAATTAGTCTGATGATGTAGAAGTGGCATAGTGTTTGTTTTATTTAGAAAACAATACCACAGCAACTTCAAGGCCTAAATTTGGAGAAAAAGTGCTAAAATAGTTTGTCCCATGCTGTACAACTGTTCAGAATCACAAAATATTGGTATATCATTCATTTAAAGAGACAACGGTGAAGTTACTGGAGGTGATCAAACAAAAAGAAAAAAACCAGTTGATTTTGCAATAAACTGTTTCTTATTATTTATAGAGACATAGCCATTGTATTAAAACTGTCATATTGACCAGTATGTCCTTGATACCACTATCACTGGATACATTCATTCAACACTCAGTTATCTCTGTCAGCATCAATGCCGCATATATCCAAACAAGACTTGCCCTGTCAAAACAAGACCTGCGACCCAGCCACAGGAATATAGCTTCCTGCTACTATACAACATTAACCTAATGTTTACACACCATTCAGTTTGAGATCTTTGCTCAGGTCTCTTCTGTCACGTGTAGCTAACTTTTGATCCTTAAAACCAACACTGCATCTGGAAGCGTTCTGCTGAAAGTCACCTGCTCCATTTTCACTCTCTTCCTCAACTTGAACAGAGGTAAGGTCAGGCATTCATTTAAACCTGTAACTTGCCACTACAGTTAAAGTGGACATACTTCAAGCACAGCTTATTTGCCAACATGGAAAAGAGCTTTTGGGAGGCATGGAATTTATCAAGAGCAAGATCTGACCAGCTCTAAGATACCAGCCCTGTTTTTTCCTGGTCTCATAGAAGCTCCAGGTACAATCAGTTATCCTGTATTCAGTTTCAGGTGAATGCAGGTAAGCATCTGAAACAGAAAAAAGCAAGAAGAATGCTCCTTTGTCTCCAGGAACAACCCTGCTTTGACCATCACATCTGACTGCTGGCTTTGTAGGAGGTGTTTGTCACAGTCCTGTCCCAGGGCCTGCAGTTAAGGTTACACTTCTGTCCACAGCAATCTCGAAAACTGCCAGGTTTGAAGGCAACCAAAGTGTCACAAATTGAAGATCCAGTACGCTCTCCATACGCATTACGTGCCCAAGGATTTGGTTGTAGAAAGGCAGGCATGGCATCTGTACAGCAGCTCACGGGAGCGAGTGCAGCACAGCAAGGCAATAAGCTCAGTCACTACACTGCAAAAACACCACACATTTACATAAAATGGCAAGGAAAAATAGAAAAGATACAACAATACTTCCAATTGTAAACAATTTTTGTGATGCTAATACTTTAGGGTTTTTTAACCAGCTGCTCAGTTTTGTGTTCTATATTCAGTCTTCCCTCCTAACAGTTCCTGCAATGCAGCTTTTTCCCTATTAATATAAACTGCATTGTTCATAAGCAAATTAAGCCTAAAATTAGGCATCCAGCCACATCAATACAGACATATGAAAATCAGTTTTCCCTTTTGATATCTTTCTGAAACTTCTACAAGGTTTTCCTCTGGTTAGCTTGAAATCTCATGGTATAGATTTGGTCCGTGTGATAACTTGCCTTAAAAATAGGACATGCTAAAATAGCCAATATAGTAGGGAAAGATCATACTTCCTTGATCAGGGAACAGTTCTCTGAGGAACTAGAGTCAGGAAAAAGGGGCAAGTCCTGAAAATGTAACACTGCACTGTCATGCTGTGAAAGCAACTGCACTGCCAGATGTGCCACTGTCACAGAACCCTCTCATCAATTAATGACCAACTTCTCTTCCCTTTTTGTTTTGGGAAATTGCTTTGTATATTGAAGTTTGTTTTAGTATTCCTAATCTGTATTATTTCCACATCAAATGGGTTTTTTCCCATCTGTCTCTATGTATTCAGAAAAAAAGCCCAAAAGCTGTAGTGCTGGTTTTCTCTGTGTTCATGTGAAATTTTGCCTTCAAATGCACTTACTTGGCTCTCACAAGCATGTTCAAGGGTAAAATCTGGAACTTTGCCACAACTGCATTCCTTATTGCAAATACATGCCAACCTTCAAAGTTCAGTTATTTGAGTAAAAACATACATTAATTGTTGTGCAGGGGGAGTGGAAAGTATATCAGATTAAGCACATCTGAAAGTATTTCGCTCTACTCTTTGCTTGATAAATCAGCATAAAGCTGGATCTATTCTGTTCTAGTTTTTCAATACAGCCATTAAGACCACACAAGTGAAGTTTTACACAAAACCAAACTTAACAACAACCAAACAAGCATTCAGAATAAAATTACCTTCTCATATTTGTTATTCCAGGACTGGTCTAGCAGGTATTGCAACATTTGTCAGCAAAAGTTATTCAGTTACATGTAAAAAATAATGGAATGCAAGGAGTGTGTTGCAATAAGCCAGCTTAATAGATACCAGCAACTTAAAAGGCCTTTTCCTTTCACCTATGAAGGACAGCAGTGAACAGCTTGGGAAAGGTGCAAGCCAGATAACCAAGAAGCAACTCCTAAAACAACAGTTTCAATAGCATGAAACAATATTTCAGCAGCATGTTTTACATGCGAACAGAGATGCAAGTGAAAGGAGTTTGTTTACCTAAAGCATTAATCATATCTTTCATCAAAAAAGGTACAAATTTTGGTCCTTCACATCCATTCTGAATAAAGACTGAGTTTAACTTTGATATGGAAAATGCTTATGGTTTAGATACAGTAGAACTGTATTGTTGACTGATTTCTCCTCTTAGAGCTCAAGTGTACACTGAACCTGTGAGACAAAACCACCCTCATTGCTATGACTGACGGAACTTATGCTCTCTCTGGAAAACACATGTCTGTGTTACATCAGAACCTGGTATTATCAAAGCAAACTCTTTAAAAGTTTCTGCAGACTGAAGTTTTTAGTAAATCAGTTGAAGAGAACCCAACCCAATGTACTGCCCACCTAGTGAAAGATTGGGTGCCTCTGACCCCCAACTTTCCCCTCACTTCCCAGAGGGAAGAGGAGACAGCTATTGCAGCAGAGAACTTTTATTAAGAAGTGAGCTATCATTTTGAAGACCTGATGATGCCTCTGAAGAAGCAGCTCGTAAGAGCACAGATCCAGACCTGCTCTAGTAGAGGAGGAGGAACAGGCTCAAGAACATCCTTAAGTTCCTGTTCTTTAAAGCTCAGTGGGACTATCTGAACTGGTGCCAGTTAGGCATAGAGGGAGGGAAAGCAGAAGACCCCAGAACTGGAATACAGTCATTGAAACTAGATTTTCAGCTAACTGAACACGCACTACATTACAAGTTTTCCATGCTACTTCCTATCAATGCCCTACAAATTTATCTTGATGAAAAAAAAAAAAATTACTTCCTCTTAATTCCCTAATCCCCAATCCTCATCTCACACCAAGTCTGAAGAACTGACTCTTTTGTGCTGGCTGCAGCTAATTCTTTGTAAATCATGTCTGCAAGAATGCATAGACGCAGCTTATTAAGACTCCTGCCTGTTAACTGTGGCTCAGCAGACAGAAGGCATCTTGTCACTTTCCACCCCCTGGCCATATTTTTCACAGTCCACTCCAGCCGTCCAAGTTCAACCAAGCTGTCATCATTAGCAGGCTCCTGAATAGAAACAAGCTTTCCAAACTCAAGAACACAGGATTTCCTGAACCATATCAGAACAGGCACTCATCAAGACAATAACCAAAAGCATTTTAAACAACAATAACAAAAAAGAAATCAAACCCAAACACTCCAACACAGGAATCTATTATTGTTATTATTATTATTATTACTAGGTATGCAATAGCTTTTCCAGACAGTTTCTTTCTAGCCCTAAATGTGTGCATTTCCTCATAGTAGGATGGTTCATGACCTCTAAACAACCCTTCTCTACAAAAAGTCATTGATGGTTCATGTAGAGAAACAGGCACTTCAAGCCTGGTCATAAGAGTTGGGAGACCTCTAAGCATAAATGTGCTTTATGCTGTATACTCTATTGAAGTAACAACTCTTTAAGCATTTCCAGCACGTCTACATGAAAATTAGATATAGAAGCCAATAGAAGTTGGCTACCAAGATCTATGACAAAACCGATCCTTTCAAATGTATCTAATCCTACTGTTTTCCAGGAAAACAAGTGCAAGGGGTGGATATGACAATTGCCTTGAGTACCTGTATTACTGAGACTGCACTTTAGCCTCACCATATTTTCTTTAAAAGAGACATCAGCACCCCTATAGAGGTTACACACAACTGAGTAGAGATTAATTTCCTCCTGTTACAGGCTTTCCCAGTACAGTGTAGAACAAGACTTAGGCAGACAAAATAAAGAACATGGCTTTAGGCCCTGTCAATGACATCAAAACAACATGACATTAGAGCCCAAGCAACCTGATTTTGGGAAGGAAGGATAGAAGAAGTTATTTTAAGTGAACTGGGACACAAACAGAATTAAACAGGTAGGCAAAGAGAGACCGAGAGAGGTAAAGTTAGAATGAAATATGAGGAGCCCAGGAAGGCAGGCAGAACCCAGCCAACAGCAAAAAAGAGATCCTACATGAAGCTAACAAGAGAAAACTTTGGGTTAGCAGAGTAAGCAAGCTAGAATTGACATCAAGCCCAGAAGGGAAGACCACACACAGGCTGAAAAGCTTAAGTACAAGACAAACTAGATAAAGAAGGAAGATGACTGGAAAGGCTCTTGAAAGGAAAGGTGCTAGCAGAAAAACATACAGAAAGAAAATGAAGTACATGCAAAAGCCTCCATCCCTCAGCACAGTCCCATATGGAAATGGGATTCCAGATTTCAGCTCACTGTTTGTTACTTGTCAGGTTGTATCTGTGTAACAGATTCTTTATCTGCAGGCTTTCAGCAAGCTGTGCAGTTTTCTTCAGAAACTCTTATGGTGTATCCATCACTCAGGTATTCAACTTACGTCTTTTTAATCACACTATGTATTTAATTATCCATGTAAAGTGTGGTGAGGAGAGAGAAGTTAGACTACACTCCCTAGGTCCCACTTTCCATGGCAACTGATTCTATTAGAGTATTTAAAGGTTTAAATTACTAGTTTCAAATCTTCCTGCTATTATCTTTAACAGACAAGCCAAAAGAGTGAAGTATACATCACTACTTTGGATTTCAGGAAAATCTTAATTTGACATATTTGACAGATCTTATGAATCATCCCTTTTTACATGACACTACACTTTAAGATTTAGCTTGCCTTAAATAAACTGAAAGATTTCTCTATTTTAACATGCTCATAGAGCTCTGTGGTTTGTGAACTACCTAAGCCATGTTTCAGGTGGACTTTCCAAGTGGTTGAATTCCATTTTCAGATTATTAAAATTTGAAAACCTGAAATATTCAAGCAGTAAGTACTGGCTCAGACACACCAAAGCGTCTATTCCATTTTACCTAAGAGACTTGGCTTGCTTAGCAAACAGGGACGTGGCAAGCACTAGTGGAAAAAAGTTATTCTTCTTTTCCGTTAGCTTAGGTACAGGATGAAGCATTACTTTGGTTTTAATTACCAAAACAAGAACTAATGCATTTAAAGAAACAAGCTCCATTAGCAGTTAGCATTCAATTACCAATACTAGTTGGAGAAAGAGGGAAATAAACATTTACAGTGCAAAATCCAGTAGGCAAATTTAACAGACTATATCTGTAAAATGCAGAAATCAAAATTACATTATGACTTCTGCCTGTCGATTAGGAAATACAAAGGGATTTACCATCCAACATCCCTCAGTGGTACAGTTTCACAGTCTGAGGATGCAAAAGCAAATTCACATTCTTATGAGTAAAAGCTGGACTGTTTTAACACTCAAGTTGTAACTGCCAGACTTCTGTTATTTAAAGGTACCGTTGTTGCTTCAACACTTGCATCAGCCATCCTTCCCAACTGTGAAAAATTAAAAAGTCAACAGGCCCTAAACACTTCTACCGGTGCCCCATAGTCTGAGGCTTTGGAAGAACACCCTCCCGACTCCACAAAGAAATAAAACTGAGGAAAAAAAAAAAAGAAAATTACACCTCTAAAAAAATAACTGCACCACAGCTCTTATACCAGACAGCTTACATGTAGAATACTGTTACCTCATGGTTAATTATAAAATGCTGTTCTCTTTAAAATGAAAATTTAGCTGAAAAAAGAGATCGCTGAAAGCAAGTGACTCAGAATTAACCTGCTTCAGCTATGCCATTCCACCAGCTAAGTCCATTTCTTCCAAGGATACAAAGTACAAAAAGACAACCCACAGCAGATTTTCACAGCGAGTTAAACACACGATGAACCTCCATGCCAGTGGAGTGCTGCTAAAATACTACAGGACTTAGTCGCACATTCACAAGTCAAAAAAGAAGTGGTGAGTAAGACTGAAGAACCCATATATGCTATTGCCCTCTACTTCATCAACAACGGACCAAAGGTTCTGCCTCTGCTCTTCCTAGAGTTACAAAAGAAAAGAACCCCACAAAAATCCCAGACCAAGCACTTGGACGCCTTTAGTGAGAAACATGATGACCGACAATCATGAGTATGTTTCTGCAGTTTCTCACAACATCTCCTTAGTTAAAGTCTGTAGCACAAAACCAATTTTCTTAACACAAATGGAGTACAACAGATGACATCCCATTATACTTCCCTAAGTCAAAGACTTCCTTAACTTAAAATATGGTCAGTAGCCTTGTAAACTCACTTCTGCAATATGACTTTAAACATAGTTTTAAAGTAGTCTAATTAAGCAGGTCCAGACCACTAATCAACTTCTGCATGTTCCTGAACACTTTGGAGAATAAACAGTAATTACAGCATCATAGAAAGGGTCCAAGATCACTCCTTTGATTGCTGTTCAGAACAATCCAGAAATACACCACGTAAATTTAATTCCAGCTGGATATATTTGAGCCAATTCATTTGCAGTTCAGCCTTAAGCAACAAAAAGAAAAAAAAGCAAAACAAATATGGACATATTTATGCATAAGCATAAACATATGGGGCCTAATACAAATCTAATCAAATGACCATAGGAAGTGTACAATACGAGCATTAAGGTAATGTAACATTATGTAAACTTGGAGAAAATAGCAATTCATGCATTCATATAATAAAAGATACAAGTATAATCAGTAACTACTCCTTTTTCTGTCTTTACTATTGAAATCCACTGTGTTAATTCATGATTCAGTCACATCAACATATCTAAAGAGAGTATTCCACGCTATTTTGCAGCTGAAGATAAGCAAAGGTAGCTACCACAAACTACAAACAGAAGTGTTTAGTCTTAAAATCTGCAGACATCACAGCACACAAAGCATGGTTTCTTTCCTTCTTAAACTTCAGCATTTGGAATCCCAAGCTTACGAGGTACTATCTTCCTCTAAAACATACACCTGTCTTCTGACATGTAGAAGACCAGAGGTATCTAAAGCTATACAAGTCATCCAGAAACACATAAACTAAACTCTAGTTTTTCATCAACTGCACAGAAAAAATTACTAACTCTGAATTACTGAAGACAAGCGCTTACCTTCAATCCTTTTCAAGGCCGACAGACAAGTATCCCGGCTCGGAAACTCAAATGGGTTATTACAGGTCCGAATGGTGTCACATTCGCATTTCCCGTTGATTATGTTACAACCTGTTATAAGGTTTTCATTGCACGGTTCAAATCCAAGAAGCTGATCATCATCCCAGTTTTCATCTAAAATAAACAAACAAACTCACTCACTATTGGATTTCAGCTGCTTTGGAGTTGGGTGCGATTCACTTCAACACAGTGCTAAACAGAAGATAACAGATGAAAAAAATAACGGATTAATCTAAACAGTGGGATTTGCCAAATACCATGTCTCACAGCTGTTCTACTGCCTATTTTGCTGAAGCAACTGGCATTGTTTACTTCCATCTGTATGAAAAACTATGTCATCTCAGGAAAATGCATAGCTGTAGTACAAAGGAGCGCTAGTCTAACAGAAATAACTTTTGCAGATAGTAGAAGTTATATTTATAATGGAAGTGAGAACATTGTACAGAATCTGCAGCTGTTACAGAAGTCAAAATTGAGACAGAAAGAGAGCATTTTAAAAGATGATTAAAAAATGCATCACATAGAATTCATTCCACAGAGATAACTTTTTATTACAGAAAAGCTGCAAGATGCCAGGCCTCTGATTCTGTTATATGACCAAAAATGAGTTTTCCAGCAGTCCTGAATTATCATACATATTCTTGGAGAACTGTTCAAGCACACTGCACTCCTTGCTGTCAGGGGTCTAGGGATAGTGGGGCCAGGATGAGTCTCTCTGCTTAAATAACTGTTCCTTTTGAATCAATCCTGTCAAATGTGCGTAACTGGTGTTCCCACTGTACAACTGCCCATCTCCCTTTTAGGAGGCCACTTGCAAAAAGATTTTTTTTTTTCTCCAGAAGGAGATACAAATCCAGTCAATCCAGAATTCCAAAAGATTGCCAGCCCTAAAATACCCAAGTTTCCTTAGGTCAAGTGCACATACAGCAACATGCCACCAACTCCGAAGTTTAATCAAGATAGACTCATAGAATGGCCTGGATTTGAAGGGACCTTCAAGACCATCCAGTTCCAATCCCCTGCCACGGGCAGGGCCACCTTCCAATAGACCAGATTGCTCAAAGCCCCATCCAGCCTGGCCTCGAACACTTTCAAGGCATCCACAACTTCTCTGGGCAACCTGTTACAGTGCCTCACCACAGTAAAGAATTTCTTCCTAACATCAAATCTGAGCCTATTCTCTCTCAGTTTTAAACCATTCCCCCTTGTCCTATCACATGCTTTTTAAGCAAGATTGAAGAAACTAAACTATGCATTAGGTATTTTTCACTACAGAATGCCGGATGTTTTATAGACAGACAAGCTTGGAAAATTAAGTGCTACAAAATAGTTGCACGGAGTCCACTGACTTCTAGTAATAACAACAGGAACAAACAGATATTTTTAATCTTTATACCCTTACATTCAACAGCAGCACTCACATTGGGCATTCTAAGTAGTTCACTCCAATTTTATTTACTATCAACAAGCAAGTTTCCAATATAGATCCTACCAAGAAACACTTCCAGTTATGAAGGGTAGGTTTCTTGCTGTTGTTGCAGTTATCCGAAGCTGTCCTCCAGCATGAGATGCCACAGCCAAATACAAAACTGTCATTCAGTAGTCTGATGCTCAATAGAAGCCTAAACACTGATAGCAAATAACAGTATATGCTGAGGTTGGCAAGTAAGTTCTTTCCACTCATAGAAACATGCAGACTATCTGCTAGCCTCAAGTTTTTCCTGTTTTGGGGAAATTAAAAAAACATCTAGAAAGAGCCATTCACCAATTCCGTACTGTACATGACCTACAGGAAGCGTCACAGCAGATTCTCACAGGTATATTTCTCCCTGTACAACCCACTGCTTGCCTAACAGAACTAATGAGTTGACAAAGTATCCTGCTGACAAAATGCACTGATAAACAACAAAGTCCTTTAGATGTGAAGATAGGAACCTCCATGGGAACCTCATGGCTCTTCTCTATAAAAATAGCAGAGCAAGAGTAGTCACTAACACCAGGAAGTAATTTTTTTCTATCATCCAATACAGCAACTGTATCAATGAAAGTCAAAGGAAGCACAGAAGTTCCTGAAGAGAAACTATTAAAATTCTTTCAAAAGAAGATGCCTCTCCAGTAGTGCCTGGGACACTCTCATTGTGATGAGGCCATGCATACAGAGGGGGAAAAAAAAAAAAAACCTGAGAATTTGGAGAACAATAATACATCCTGTTTTTGAGAAGCCGGAATACAGCCTGGACAATTTGTATTTTAGAAGTCACAGCAGTAATCCATGTAACGACAAGAACAAAAGCTACACCTATGGTCCAAGACTCCCTGTTTCAAACTGTGTAACAGCAGGGACCACAGCTTCATCCAGATCAGTCTAACAGCCTTAAAAAGTGCTTGTGTTGCTCCCTGTTTCTGACACAAGTGCTCCTCCCATACTCCTGGGTGCAGGACAGGAGCCCAGAGGCAGTGCATGTCCTCTCAGCCCTGCACCTCCCAGGCCAGTGCAGTGCAGACTGGAAGGACACACAGATGGGGATGCTCTGCTGCTTTTCTAGCAAACCAGTTTAGAGCATTTGTGCTGCTTTGCTTTGTGGTATTTCAGCACTAGACCTTCTCAAGGCAGACAGATCAGCAGGATCTTGTCACACAAGAGCTGCCCACCCCACGTAAGGTGGGACCCTGCTGGCACGGAAAGCAGAATTATCCCTTACCTGTGGCAGAACACCTCAATGCAGATGCACTGCACACTGTGGCACCTTGATTTCCAGGACAGGCTAGCAGTTGGTAACACATCTGCCAGCTCTCGTAAGTTTACAGAAAAGGAGGTACACAGGAAGCACATGGCCCAATAGTAGGTGCACCTAAAGTCTTCATTGCCACACACCTCAAAAATTAGCTCAGTAGCCATTAAAGTCTTAATGAGAAGAGAAATCCCTCAGTAATGCTTGTGCAGACTATACTTCCAACATGTTGAATCTTCAAACAAGGTATTTTTCATTACTTGGTGTGAATACAAAAAAGTTACATTCAGGCAGGAAGAATGCAAATCCAGTTTTAGCCTGCACATCTTCTAGCAGCCTGCTTTTTACACAAGTTTATTTAGAAACAAGATTTCCATCAATGAAGGAGCACACATGTAGCAAGAGCTTATTTTAGTTCAGTAAATCAGTGCCAAGTCTACCATGATTTTTCATGCAGACTAAAGACTGACTCCTTTTCCTAGCTGATTTAGTCCTTTTATGAACAGAATTTCAAGGTCCTGTTAAATGAGTAATTGTTTACCACTTAGAATAAACTCTCAGAAGTCACGTCAATACAGGCAGAACAAAATTCTTTGGAATGAAAGGTACAATCACATGGAAGTACTCACATGAGCTGAAGGGATGAATCCAGCATCTCACTTCAATTCCAAGCTTTGGATACTTGATGCAAAGGCCTCTAGTGCTCTCCTCGATGCAGATAAACAGTGGTCCAGTATAGCATGCTCACTCATTTAGAGGTCAGCAGCATTTCAACTGACAGTGGAATGATATCTTGTTCGAAGCATATAACCTAGCCTCTCTTACTCACAAAGATCATCATGTCCTGGGGACTATTCCAAAAACAAACTTTTACACATCAGTGATTTGGGACCTGGGACAATTCATGAACTATTCCAGGCTGTATACATTTTCCTCCATGCTCTACTTGACTTCTACAGCTTCCTTTTCAGAAGCCTGTTCTTTCGTGCCTACCTCTCAAATCTGGATGATGTGAAGAAAGAAACTGAGATGTACTAATTTGTGAAAGCTTTATTCCTCTGCAAGCAGGGCCAACAAACCCCAAATATAAGAATCTAAGCCTCAAACCTTGGTATGCACATCGTATCCCCTAGCTGACTTCTAGGACACCTAAAAATATAAAAATCAAGTATGTATTTAACATTCTGGGGTTTTTTGAAGCAATCCAGCTGAAAAGAAGCCCAAGTAAACTATTAGTTTTCATCCAAACTGATCTTTGTTTAGCTGTGATTTTCACCACCTCATTATGCTGGCATGATCAGGTAAGGGCAAGAAATCAAAGGGCTGCACTTTTTAGCTGTCCTGAGTTGTCACTGGACTCTTATTATACAGCCATTCAAGTACCTTTTGCACACAAGCCTCGAAGCAGTTCAAATGCTCCCAGCAGGCTCATAACTACAGCTTCAAAGTCATTTCTCTTTCAAATAATTTCTATCTACATGCAGTTCCCCACTCTTTCCAACTCATTCAGGCAAGTTCCAGATAATAAAGTTTCAGATAATAAAACAGTTCTGCATTTACTCAGATCAAAGTTAAGTCTTGGACGTATTACCTTTTTAATTCTTCTAACTGTGCTTTCATACCAAAAGGAAGCCACAGGAAGGGAGACTTCACATTAATTCCAAATTTTTTTCCTTTTCTATCATTCATATAATCACTTGCTTTCCACAAAGCAAATGTTTCAGCTTGCTAAAAATTCACATACTGCTCTGGGTTGCTGAACTCCCAAGTCCTGTCATAGCACGCTTCTAAAGCAGGGAAGAGGATTAAGGCATTAACAAGTTGAACAAGAGGTCCTTAAACAGATCTAGTCTGGGAAATAGTCTGAGAAATGCGTCTCTGGTAAGCAGCATTCCATCACTTCTTCCATACTAAATCCTACATACCAGCACTCACAACACAGCACCATGCAAGGCACGATGCTCACGACTGAAGCATTCATCTTCTTTGCCTGAAGAGCTGCCTGCATTTTTAGAAAAGCTTGATACTGAGAAACTAACTTTGAGCCTTACTTTTAAGGCACACTCACTATAGTTACATTTACTGTCCCCATTGGCAAAGGATCCTCTCAAAACAGGTGCAAGCTAAAAGTACAAGGAAAGACCTTTTTAGGGACTCCTTCTCCATTGCTTAAATTTTTGCCTTCCCTTCCTTCAAGTTCTCAATTCCTTCTGCCTGCCACAGAAACTTCTCTTTTGTGCCTCAACCCTTCTCTTTCTTTCTGGACACTTAATGAATATCAGCTATTGTTTGGAAAATGCTATACTGTTCTCCTTCACATTTTACAAAGATAATGCATCACCTCAAAACAGCAAGAAACACTGAAATGGTCACTAGAGTGCCACTGTTGAAAACTAATAGACAAGTATTTTGCCCACAATAATCTTATGTTTACCACCCTACCCTTTGAACTGTAATTAAACTGGGGAGGATTGAGTCAACTCCCATAATTTACATTTAACTGCAGCATGTTACTCAGCTACTTCCGCCTTTTTTTTAAGCATCACAGGTAGCTCTTAGGATGCTGAAAAGAGCAAAGACACCATAAAATACATTGAATGACCTGAAACTGTCCAAGTCACACCTCACAGACTCTTGCATCCTTTTAAATCTGCATTTGAAGACAAGAGAGAAGCAATCCTTACTGAGACTGGTACTGCCCTCTGGGAAATGGGAGGTGGGGGGGAAACTTTTCAGAAACTCCTCCATGACACTAGACCCAAGGTCTGAGCCCCACCACTCCAGCACACTGGTATACACAACAGCATTTTCAAATCAGTGGTATTCATTAAGATGGTACGAGACTCTGAAAGGATTCTAACTTGCTAAAATATAAAAAGGAAATGCTTCTCGCCAGTACACTCTTTGAACAGGAAAAAAGAATGATGGAAAGGAAGTTCATGTTTTGGAGGAGCTGAACAATAGAAATGACTAATCACCACTAAAGAATGCTTGAAACCCAGCACCAGACCTTGAAAAGCAGCAGAAGGGAAGACTAGCCTTGAAGTGAGTTTGAGCTCATACACTGGATTCAATCCTTTCCTCTCTTGCAACTTATTCCTTCACTGAAGTCATGAATCAAGGACTAGAGCCGGCAGAAACTTTTATGGTAAGACACACAGCTGAGAGTTTTGTGAGAAAGCTTTTTTTCCCACATTTTGGAATGGTTCATTTTCCAAGACCAAATCTTCATGTGGAATGTACAGCAGTACAAAAGGGTTTTGCAGCTTCCTGAGAAAATTTCTAGTCAAAGCTAGAAAGCAAACTGTACTATAACATTTAGATATCTCAGGAACACATACAATTAATGCTTGTCTCCAACCTGACTGCCTGCTTTATCTTAGCATGTATCTCAGGTGATCAAATCCCCAACATCGTGAGAAAGATTTTCACTGCAGCAGCTCTTCATGTGTCTGAAGACAGTTATTTCATACTAAGGAATGCAGAAAGTATTTAAACAGACCAGCTTTCCAGTGAATTATCAGAAACTCCTCAGAAGTCTTGAGGAAGGCAAGGAGACAAATGGAAATATTAAGTGAAGCATGTGATGTGGACAACTACTGCAAGTTTTGCAGTTTTCTTTTCCCCACGCTCTCTGGAATATTTTACTTCTCCAGGTACCCCCCTCTCCCTGCCTTTTTGGGGGAAGGGGGGGGAGAGGGAATGCAGCAGGGGGAGGGAGTGGGGGGGAGCATGTTTTGTTTGGTTGGGGTTTTTTTTATGACTTTCACTCTTAGGGTTCCCCACAGCAAAAGTAAATGGTACTTTGAAAAGCCTTCTTCCCCAAAGATGGTCTGAAAGAATAAAGCATGAGTTTTGAAGTCTAACCCCTACACATTTACACACCTGAAAAAAGACTTACATGCAAATAATTTTAATCTGATGACCAGAACCATCTCGTGTTCGTAAATAGCTGACTGAAAATACTAGACTGTGTCCCTGGATTTAATAGGTCAGAAAAAGCCTCTTCCAGTACTCCTGTGATTAGAACAAGCTCGGACAGCGGTGTTTCAGCTGTCATAGCAGATTTTTCCTCTAGCTCTAGAAAACTCTTTACAAAAATAATTGCTAAAGCCTCAGAAAAGGGCCAAAGCTTCATAACCATTTTCCAAAGCAGTCTAAAATTCCAATTTTCTTCTTTCTTTTTTCCAAGCCGCACTCTGCACCCACCCGCTTCAGAAGCCTGCATGTACAGCAGCACGCATCAGCTTCACTGCAAACAAGTAGTTGGCTGGCAGCTTGCTGAAGCTGCTAGGCAGAGGCAAAGCTGACAGAAGTAGGAAAAGTTTTGTCAAAGACAAATTCTGGAACAGGGCCATGAGTAAAGCAACCTATACCAAGAACAGTCCACACTATTGTAAGAAATCTGATATCCCAAATATTTTGCCACTTTTCCCCCCAGTCATTAATGCAGCACCACTGAACACCATAATTACAACATGTTTCAGAGGAATTGCACCCCATTTCTTAGTCATAGAAGACTACAGCCTGGATTTAGAATCACCCTCAAGGCTTCTTTTCTTTTTCTAAAACTTCACTTAGAGATAGACATCAAGTTCAGCATTTCAATTGTGAAAGCAGCACATGTTACATCAGTGCGTGTAACACCATTATCAGCATGACCCCAGTTTTTTATCAACAACCCATCAGTGAGGGGAAGAAATGCCTACACACACACACATCCAGCCTTTCTGAAAAAATCTTGAGGAGAGCACAACACAGCCTGTAGCAAAACACTGAAATTTAATTCATTTCAAGGATAAATGACCCAACACTATGGGCTGTCTTGGATTCAGAAACATTACACTTGCTAGATTTTTCACCAGTAAAAAAAACCCCAAAAAACAACAAACCCATCCAAACAAACAAAAAAACCCCAACCAACAACTGAAGCCTAATGGTTGCTTTTATATAATGCTATACAAGGCTTGAAGTTTAGGAAATGAGTAAGAACATGGGAATTGGTGCATGCCTATGAGCCAGTCAGTGCTTTTCCTCATGCCCCCAACCCTGTGTTCCCCAGCTTGTTTTCTTACTCAGTCTTAAAATAATTAAGACTTGCACACTCATGACCCACAAGGTGGTGTTAACATGATTTGCAGATTCTCAAGGTAAGTACCCAGTATACCCAGTGAAAGCTGCTGGGGAATAGTATTGCCTCTGGTAAAGGTGTGAACTGCTTCCATTCTTCTCAAAACATTACGAAGGGCTTACTTCCCCAAAACAAGACCAAACTAGTCTGTTTAGACAAGAGCTCCCCCAGGGACTATTTTTAATCTTTATGCTTATGTGGAATTTAATCTAGATAGCCTCTATGCACAGTCATCTTCCCATCTTAGTTTATGTTGGTAAGTTTCTCCATATACAAAAGCTTTCTGTGTCAGTATCAGTCATTTTCCAAATTCCAGTATTGTCAGACACAACTTTGAGGTGTCACTCAAAGTCTCAGGCAAAACCTTGAGTTCATGATTTCCAAGTTTACATTCCCTGTGGATTAAATGCATTCTCAAATGAAAGCAGTTTATAAGTCACAAGAGATACTTAATAGGTCACCTCTACAAAGTATTTAATCCATTAAAACAGAGAACCATTTGGTTCTCTCTGTAAGATCCTATAAACTTTACTTATTGAGATGAAAAATTCCTTAAGGGGGGCACAAAGTAAGGAGGGGAAGAGGAAAGCATTTTTGAACCATATTAATGGGTTAATTATTGCATAATATGCCTGTCAGTGAAATAACATTTTGGTTGATTAAGTACCAGGCAAGAAGTTAAATTATGCAAGAATCCTTGAATTAGCTAGAGGGTGCTTAAACCAGCAAAGATGCCTAGGGGCAAGTTCGAAGGTAGCATAAAAAATTAAAAGGACAAAATCTTTGTAAGCACCATGATTTCGGGGAACCTGTTGAAACAATCACTGTATGGAAAAGTTCACGTAAGCAGAAGATGCATATATGAAGTTTTAAAAACTAAATTTAAATAAAAAGAGAATATTCCTCTTAGAGAAGTTAAAAAATTTAGTAATCCAGCCTATCTACAATGAGATTTCTAGTTTTAAACTAACTGTGCTGATCCACAACAGCAAAACTATACCAATTCCTGCATCACATCTGTTAGACTTTTCCATTTAATTTTTGCTGTAATACTGGAAGCAAGTCGTTTTTAAAATTGAAACATGATGCCCAGAAACAGAGAGGAAACCATTTCCAAGTCAAATAAGCACCTGATCCAATTCAAATTCCATGCCACACTCAGAGTTACATGTTCTTACTGATGTTGAGATCTCAGCATTGATGGAATACAGAGTAGAAATAGCTTATAAATTATCAACTCTGTGTGTAAGAAGTCAGTATTCTCCTAGTAAGTGTTTTTTGGGGGTGCAGGGAGGAGGAGTAGGGGAAGGGAACTGTTAAATTTGATCAAGACTAGCATATCAGAAGCTGAATATTCACCAAAGAACTACTTCTCATTCCAGTTTCACAACTTAGGTAATTTTTCTGATAATTTTCTTTTTTGACAACATGAACAATTTTTCCATTTGTCTCCCTGATCGTCTGGATTGCTGACAGCCTTTGAACAAAGTAATTTGACTGTCTTCACAACAACAACCATTGGTACACCACTTACTATTGATGAAGTCCCCAACGAGATCATCAGTTCTAGCACTTGATGTTACTTGATGAGAAAGAAGTTCTCTGCACACACGGACATGAGAACCACTCGGACATATCCCCAGCCATTCACTACTTAACAAAGAAAAAAACCCAACCAAACAAAAAGTTAAGAAATCTGGGCAGCACTGTTCCAGTCCAAACAGATGTAAACAACTGGCTTACCCACATGCAACTTCCAAATTACTTGAACTTCAGTAACTTGTATTGAAAGCAAAATACTGCCTGATCTTCAGGGGTCTGGACTGCATCACGGGCAAAAAGCCAAGCATGTTGCACAGCAGTCTGTCTGGAGACAGAGCATCAAGTTGAGGGCTTTGTGTCCACTGACCCATCAGAGAGCACAGGACTGAAAACAACTGAAAACATGGTTCTCCAATGGGTATTAGCTACAGAAGTTACAAGCATCAGCATTACTTATGATAAAAAGTTACTATCAAGTCTAGGAGCAAGTTGTTCTTACTTCAGTAAAGCAGAGAAGAACTCCATTAGCACACATGTAAAATAATGCCTGAACAAAACAAAAAGCCAAGCTTAGCTTTCCTCTTCCAAATTTTTTTTTAAAAAGCTAGGCTTTCAAGGTTTAAATTCTTCCCATCAGCTCCAGTTTCACCAAGCTTCAGTTACATACCATACACTGTGCCCTGGTATATCCCTCAGGGAGGAAAACTAGGCAGACTTAAAGGTGGGGAGAGGGACAATGGTCACAAGCCAAGCTCTCCCAGCTTGCCCCAACAAGGAGTTAGATAGACTGTAATGCTCCAAACTCCCAAAAAGATGCAGTTCAGTAAATGAGAATAGGACTAGCCAGAGTAAAGAAAGCTTCTGCCATCATCCTAGAAGATTAACACACTTACTTCCCAATACTTGCCTAAAATCTGCTACAGCAACCTTCTCCTGGTCCCAAGGGAACTCCAGTTCAGAAGTTACGCACCAGGCAGACAAGCCTCAAGTTCTCAAGGCAAGCCTTAAATTATCTACAGTAAGCAAAAAGAATACAGAAATAACTGTACCCCCCCACCAAAAAAAACCCCAACCAACAACTAAAGCAAGAAACACACCCAAACCCCACTAAAAGCAAACCAACAAACCAAAACCAAACAAAGCAATAGATATTATTGATAAGCTAGTGGCACGGTGATATCTTCTTTCAATGTCTACCTAGAAGCTAATTCATATGGAAGTATATTCTAAAGAGAAACTAAAACCACCATAAGACTAGTAGTTTTGTTAACTATGCATTTCACATATATCACAAAATCTTATGTTTCTGTTACACAGTTAAAAATAATTTCAGGTCATTTTCAGTGTTGTATTATTTTCTATTGTCATTACTTTGAAGAGTTTAGCAAAGCAATCTAGGCCTCTTCATCTAATAGCACCAGAAACCGAGGAAGAATGGAAACAGACAAGAAATGCTTTCACAGAGTAACCTAACTTCTTTGGCAGAGCTTTTTCAAGGCTCTCTGATCCCCTGAGAAGCCAGAGCCCTACCCAGCTGCACGAGTCAAGGGTAAGGTGTTTCTGGAGAATTCAGTCTAATTCAGTGGTGGCTCTAGGACTACCTCCAAAGGCAGAGAGCAAGGCAGTTCCTGCTTTGCATTAAAAATTTCTCAATCCTAAGAGTCTTTGGAAGGAGCTGTAGGGTCTCAACACCTCATCGAACCAATCAAGCAAATCCCTGTACAGGATGTTGTAAAGTCAAGAGAGGCTGGAGGTGTGCAAAGTTTCTCAAGAATGCCCTTCAGGTGTAGACACCAGCACCAGGACCTCAGAATTATTATTTACTAAGAATACAACTGCATTCAGGAAAGGCATTTACCCACTTCAGGATAACGACACAAATGGAGCCTTAGAACTGCTTAGAAATGTGAATAGTTAAGGTGGTGAGATTAATGAGAACTTCCTTCAGGTTTTAGAATGATAAAGGAAAAAAACCCTCAGGATCAGCAACAGATTTCATGAATAAACAGTGCTTTAGCAAAGAATAGTCTATTTGTAATTTCAGGAAGAGAAGCTACCAGTAACAGATGCCAGGGAGACCTCTCTGTCAGGTGTCATGGAATTCATTTATGTCAAGTGCGTTAAATGCTAAAACCAAGTTAGCAGACAAGTATTTCTACCTATTGCTATTCCAGCTCTCAGTCTTCTGTAGCCTAGCATGTGCTAAAAGTCTGAAATAAGACAGGATGAAGCTTCAAAAATGATACAAAAAAAACATGCTTCTAACTGTAGCCAGTAGGGGTCATTTCAGTGTAAAAAATTGCATTGAAAGAAAAGGCTAGAGACAGGAAGGAGAGTAAAAACATGAATTTCTACTCACACAGTTCCATAAGAAACTTCCATTTCCTCTTCCCTGGACTGGGGGAGGAAAGGGTTTGCATTCCCAGTGTGCAAGACAACAAAAAAAGCGCAGTCTTTATTCTGTTAATGGATAAAGGCATGGCTTAATGCCACTCACATTAGGCATCACCAGCCTAGCCTGTTGCACGTGTGCCTGCAAACTGCACAACTGTTTAGGTCATCACAATCAAAAACCAGAGCTATTCAACCTCATATTAGCGATCAGGGGCAGTACAATCAGTACCCTTTTATCCTTGCTGCCACCTCATGTGCAAAACATGCACCATGAAGAACAACATATTACTTCTGTTTCTTAGAATGAGGCAGTTTCCTGACAATTCACTAATAGGTATTCCAGGACTATTTATTAGGCTGACAGTTCAGCTCGGTTGCTTTTTATTTATGAGAATGAAAATTAAATAGATAAGTTAAAATAAGAAAATTAAATAGGTAAGTTATCTCCCTTAGTTCTAGTTAATAGATCGTTATCTCCCTCCCCTAGGACTATTCCTATAGGGACAGCTGGAACTAGTTTCTAACCACAACACTAATTGAAACACAATCTTGCCAACAAATGCTTCATACTATTTTCAACAGTAGATGGGACGTGTTACGAGTTGAACTACAGCAACGTACAGATTGCATCACTTCAAAGGAATGAAATACTCCTAAACTGCCAGAGATGTCCATACTGTGATACAGTACAGGAACTGGAACATTAATAAGGCCTTTAATCACTGTAGGCTTTTAGATCCTTTAACCATCGAGAGGAGGGGAAGCTATTTTAGCCCAGCTTTTACTTGAAAACACACGACAGGAGAAACTCCTGCAAAACCAGGTAAGTTTTCAAAGTACCTTTGCTTGTACTTTTCTATTTACAAAAACTTTTCCAATACATATTAAAAATAAGAGACTACAGCAATGTATATCTTCAGCAACATAGTCTCAACCAAGGTCTTCAAAATAGTTTAGGGCCATTTTAAAATGTTTAACAATCCAGCTTTTATTCTGGAGCTCGTCCTACCCAAGCATCAGCTCCCGAGGCTGATGACATTGGTTGTAGCACAGGCGGGACACACTGCCCGGCTCTGCTGTGGTTTGCAATTTATTTGTTATGGAGGCAAATGGAGTTTTAAACTAATAATGAGCGCCAGGACAAAGGTCAGCTGCCCACTAAAAATGACCGGGTTTAGCTTTCTTAAAATAGTGCATCATTTTAAATGCAAGTTTTTGGACAGATGCTGCCTCACCAGCTCTCTGGACTTTCTACTGCCCTCTACCCGCCGAGAGGAGACCACCTCCGTCTCCTCTTCCAGAACTGTCGAAGCTCCCGCTCCCAGTCACATATACATTTATACATATCCCAAACTACTGCTTACTTTTAATCTCTTTACAGCGCCATGTTTTCCCTCAACTTGGGGGAAAAGACAATTGGAGGTACAAGAAAAAGAGAGACTAAAAATTTACCTCTGGCCTTTCATTAACTTATTACATATTAAAAAAAAAAATCTTAGGAACTCTGATACATAAAAAACTGAAGGGGGGTGAACTACTTTTGCATTTCATACCAATCCATCACCTCACAAGCAGACGGGAGGAAGCTGCAGTGACTTTGAGAGGAGTTTTGCCGTGGGTATTTCCCCCACCCCCTTGATGCTCCAGCAGGGAAAAAGACACCCCTTATCATTGTGTGCCGAGCAGGACAGGCAGAGAGCTATTAAGTGACAGGAACAGTAAAGAAAACTTTATAACAGATGATCAGTCTTTGTTGTTTCCTTACACAGGAGGGAATCCGGAACAGGCATTATGCGTGCACGATGGACCTCCGCCGATCTCCATCTGCCAAACCCTTCCCGAGTCCTTTATCAAGGAATTTTAGTTGGGCATCAGTAGCTGATATAAGCTACAAGCAAACCAGTGACACGCTACGGAGAAGGGAGAATTGGTAGAAACTTAAAGTTTAGGATAAGAAAATTAAAGGCCAAACTTCTAAGTAGGAGTTTGTGGGGTTTGTTAAGCAGGGAAGGTTAGAAAACACGCTCGCAGATAGGACAGGCGGGCGGGCTGGAAGGGAAGGAGGGCGCACCGGCGTCTAAGACATCTTAGGTGCGCCCTCCTTCCTTTCCCGCCGCCCATCGGGTACCCCCACCCCGGGGGATGGATGGAGGGATGGATCGCCTCTCACCTTCGCAGACGCCCACTTCGTACTCGGTGATGGAGTCTCCGTTTAGCGGCGGTCGGATGACACAGCGCAAGCCCCGGTCGCAAGCTCCGTGCAGCCCATAGACTCCCCCGCAGCTCTCGTTCCGCTGCCGAGCGCACATGAAACAGCAACCGCAGATCCCCAGCACGATGCTACCGGGGCAGCTTTTCGGTTCTTCGCATTTGGATTCGTCGCAGGGTAAGCAGACGAGAGCACGCGTCCCCGATTCGCCCAGCAGCAGGGCCAGCAGGAACAGCCACCCCGCGGCCGCCAGGTGCCAGCCGCCGTCTCCGCCCGGGCGTCTCCTCCCCGCCGAGACCGCTGCCAGGTACATCCCAGCCGCCGCAGCCCGGCCTGGGCCGGTGGGAGCCTCTCAGAAGCCCCCTCGCCGGGCGGCGGACCCGAGCGTGCCGCGGCTCCTTCCCGCCGCCCCCGCCTCCGGCCCCCCGAGGAAAGTTTCCTCTCTCGGCGGCTGCGGCCGCTTCAGCCAAACTTCTCCTGCGGGCGGCGGCTCCGCCCGCTGCCCCCTCCGGGAAGCGGCGCCCCTCAGTCCGTTCGTCCCTCGCCCGCCGGCTCCGCGGCGCCGTCCGTGCGAGCGGCTACGAGCGCGGCTGCGGCGGTGACGACTGCTGGCTCTGTCCCCCTCGCGTCCCGAGTCCCGACTCGCCTCCTGCCTCACTCTCGCCCCGCTCCAAGTGCGCCCTCTGCCCTGCCCCCCATTGGGCGATGATCCCCTCCGCACCGCCCCAAGTGCCCGTCCGCGCCTCTCTCATTGGGCACTGCTGAGGGGGGCCCGCCTCCTTTCCTCCCGCCCCCCCCAGCCCCAGATCCTGGGGCTGGAAGAGGCGCAGCGGAGGCGACGAGCAGCCTGGGCCCCACAGCGGCCGCCGCCTTCGCCCCCCCCTGCCCCTCCCCTCCCCCTCCCCGGGCCCCCGGC
>VXAZ01009369.1:1041020-1052229 GCA_013399875.1 Gymnorhina tibicen
TTATTAGCCTCTTGTAGTTATTATAAATATTTTCATAATATCCACATTTCCTGATTCCACCCTGAGAGAAAGAAGGAAATGCCAACAATTAGGAGATTTGGCATTTACTAATGGAGCAAATGGCTTCCCTCTGTGTACAGTACACGTGAGCTGGATAAGTGAACTTTTACATGCTGATCCAAAGTGTCTTGGGGTGACTTTATGCTATAAATGTAAACTCTGAATTTTCTGAGATTTATTCTTTATTGGAATTTCTTCTCATGTATTTCAGCTGTAAACTTCCTGATAAACTCAAAACAACCTGTTGAAGTGATAGCCCAGTAGTGAAAGTAAAAAGTGTATTTTGTTTAGTAGCTTATGATACCAGCATGTAGTGTGAGCGGGTAAGAAGAACAGAAGGGCTGTGTATCAGACTGGAGCTACAGGGAGGAAAAGCGAATATGTGCTTGTCAGAAACAAGAATTTTGTAATATGAACGTATGACATGCAATACATACTTTAAGAAAATCCCAGGTTTTCAATGAAACTTCCTTCAGTTCAAAAAGAGCCCTCAGGTTTAACAGTCTGTCAGAGCTAATATTATATATGTGACCTTAAATATTCATTGAGTTTGTAGAGATTTCATCTCCTTTTGCATTTTTCAAGAATTATTCATAATATGGCAGTTTCTGTCATAATTCAGACACTTTAGGCTAAAAAATGTAGAAAGAAAACTAAAGCCCAAAAGAGAAAATGACAGCTACAGTGATGGAATGGGGATAAGTGATAATTTTAAAGAAACTCACTGTACATCTATAATTTTCCCTTTTAACACCTTATCTTTAAGCTATACTTCATTTAAGATGTCGACACAGCTTGATGTGCAGTGCATAATTTATTGAATGCTGACTTTCTTTTATGATTTATTTCGTTGTTTTGCAAGTCAAGTACAATCTTGCAATCTATGTCTTACTCGTAACATACTAAAAAAACCCCTTTGTGTTTACTGGAGCAGTGATCAAAACATGAACATTATATGCCACATCTAGTTTAAAGCATAAACATGAGTGCCAAATTTGCCTAAAATCAAATCACTCATCCAGAAGGCACAGCATCAAAGAGTTTTGATTAGATTTGACAAGATAGCACAAGGCACTTCATAGGACATTCAACACACCAATGCAAATTTGCTTTGCCTGTTGCATCACTCTGTATTTCCTGATCAGTATTTCCTCCTTATTTTATGAGGTGATAAAGTTGACAAAAAGGAGATTAGTGAGATCAGGATGGAAACATGTTCTTTGAAACTTGGCTGTTTAATTAATATTTGTCATCTGTATTACATCAAGATGGAGAAAGATACATATTCCTTATTTTCAGAATGCAATGCCTGTAGCTCTCTGCAAAACCAATGACTAGAAATGTTTTTATAAGTAAAGCGATGAAGAAATAAGTAAAAAGGATGAACCTTGTGACAAAGAAAATTCAGTGATAAACCATAGGTTCAAAAATTGTTTGTAATATTTGGCATACAATGCATACCAAAGATCTAGGCCCATAAAATTATTTTTCTAGGCTCATTATTACCAACTGCAGGCTTTATAATTACAAACTGTTGTCCTTTCATTTGAGGATGTTTTTTTACCCACAAGTGTATCCATAATGAAATAAGCCTCATCAAATCCCTTTATGCAGAAGTCATATGAAGGATAGGCAAAACCTTTGCAAGAAAACAGCATTATTATTAAAGAATATTTCCTATACCTAGAAATATATCCATGTATTTCTCTCTGTTCATCTCTCTCTCTTCCAGATGCCCACTAGTACCCATCTACAAAGATACCTACACACCACATCTGGCTCAGTTGAAGGACCTATGTCTAACACTTCTTCCTTCTAACAGTATCAAATATCTGCTCCTCATGCAGCTCCTAAAAGCTGTTTGGTGCTTTGTGATTGTGTCTTGTTTGCCCTTATGGAAAGAAATTAGGTGTTAGATAATTAGTTTGAAGAAAATATTAGATGCCAGATAGTAATTTGGAAATACAATAATGAAAAGGTTTGTGACAAATTAAAAGGTAAAAAAAAAAACGAAACCAAAAAAATAAATCTGCATTGTAGTCATCCAATACCAATTAGCAAAGGAATAGGTTTGTCTTTTTTTTTTCTCTCTCAAAGAGCCCTCTCTGTACCAATTCCCAGGCCTCCCCCATCACAAGCCCACCCTCTGCATCGTGGCACTTCCCAGCCCGGAGCAGGACTGCACCCTCCTGATCCCATATCACTACCGCAGGCAGCACCTTTCTCCTTTTTCTCCTTCAACACATACTGGCAACATGAACTAAAAGGTTGGGCTCTTCAGAAATTTTTTCCCCCAAAAACAATTACTACAGCGGGATTAAAAGAATGAGCACTTCCGACTGATCAAACTGATAGTTTTAATTCCTCATTGAAAGAACTGTTTTTCTACCAGCAGAGTCCAGTAGATATGGACAGACAGACCTGAATAAAATTAAATGCAGGAAAAATTAAACTATAGAAAACAAGAAATAAATTTACACAAAATAAAAAACCTTTTGTATTATCTGTCAGTTGTTGCCGATGTGAAACATCACTGGAACTCAAGTAGAACTCAAGTATATGCTTTTTAGAAGATAAAAACTAAAGTTTAATAAAAAGGCAAATTGCTAATTGGTATTTTGAAAGGTAATTATTCCATGTCTGTATGTGATTGTATGAAATATGAAATAACAAAATATTCAGACTCCTCTTATTTAAGCATGAAAAAATGTAGAAGGAAATGGGTTAGCAGCTGTCTTCCTGGTATAGGCTTCTGGTCTAGTTCAGACACAGTAATCAATCTGATGCTATAACCACGGACATAACAAGAAGCACCTTGGACCGCAAAAAAGCTCTCTGGTGTTTCAAAACAAATCAGTCTTCTTTGGATGTGTGCAAAACCTACCCCTCTTTAAATCTTTAGAGCACTGAAAACTGGCATTTACCTCCCAAAATCCAGCTGAGTTTGTCCTGAGAAATAGAAGTACTCCTATATAGACAAAATTGTGTTGTCTGTGACAGAGTTTCTTCGTTCAGGCTGAGCAATTGCCGGGTATTCTCGAAGGCTTCACAGAGACACTGACTGCATTCAACACTGACTGCATTAAGTTGTCACAATCATCTGTCCACTTTGCACAGTCTAGAAGAAAAGCACCACAATAGATATTGGGATTAAAGAATTCAACTCTGCTGGTCTATTTACACCAGACAGAGTATATGAAGTATCTGGAATCACCACTTTCTACTATGAGAATAAGAAATCCAAAGATCTTCCAATGCCATCCTGGCAAGTGTTTCTTCCACTAGGTACTTGAAGTGACAGACTAGATTGAGATTCAAAGCAAGGTCTGGGCTTCAATCCAGCTGTCCATAGCATCCTTCAAAAGCCAACAGACTTGCTCATCCTCTCCCCAATTCTCCCTCCAACAAAAAAGAAAAGGATGACAACATGCAGGTCCTTACCTCTGAGAAGCAATAATCCATCCAAATCAGCCAGATAATGCAAGATGACATTGTGGGAAAGAAAACAAAGCAAGAAAGAACAGTCACCCATTAATTTCACTGTACATCTAGGGTTACTGATACATAAAATGTCAGAAACTAAAGCATCCCCAGTTCAAATTGATCAACATCCCAGCCCAGCACCACACTCATTTCAGGAACTCTTTCCTTATAACACATGATTATATGAAGCATAGTTTTTATTTGTATCTAATTTCAGGATCTTAGAAGTTCCTGAATTTCCAAATGACCCTAAGTATCTTTTCTC
The DNA here is from genome assembly GCA_013399875.1 of Gymnorhina tibicen. Taxonomy (NCBI): domain Eukaryota; kingdom Metazoa; phylum Chordata; class Aves; order Passeriformes; family Artamidae; genus Gymnorhina; species Gymnorhina tibicen. The sequence continues at coordinate 1,044,829 of VXAZ01009369.1, forward strand.
ACAACACCTTTCATTGTTAAGGAACATTGCGTCAGTCAGCCAGAACTCTGTTTGTCAATGCATTGTGATTAGCTTTGAAATTTCAGCTCCAACACTAAACAGTAGGCATTTTCATAGATACATCAAGGATTCCAAATACTTTAAGTTATTCTAAAATTTTGTGGAAAAGGAAGATTTACTGTGACTCATACAGACATGAAAACTTTATCATAACACCTCAATTATTGGCTTTACTCTTTATGCAAGTGATATAAAATAGGGTATGTGTTTATAATATGATATATTTGTCAAGTAATACAGCACAAGCTATACACCATTCTGCTGAACATTCTGCCGAAAAGGCTGGAGAGGAGACAATGGGGAAGCAACACGATGAAAAAGTCCAAGTCAGTCAGTGTCAGAGAATGAGTTCATTATTTTGCCCTGTCTTCCTTTTAACCACAGGTCATGCCTTCCTAGAGGCTGAATGTGCCATTATATATAATGCTGCATAATAAAATGTAAGTCTGATCAGTTTCATCTGAACATTTCAAATATTATGTTCTAAATACCACTATCTCAATAGTAGCTAGCAAATGCTGTTAGGAACAAAACTCAAAACTTTTGTTTTCTGTAGGAGGAAATGAACCTCCCACCAAGATCATGTTCTACTCCAATTCATTAATCAAGATATAATTAATTAAATCTTTATCATTCCTCAGAATGGAGAAAGCAATCTCTTACAATGGTCTGCTGAGCTGTAGCCATTGATCTCAGGTCATAGACTGTGAAGAAATTACCTGAAGAGGTACTTTAATTAACAAGTATTTTTTACAAGTGATAATCATGATTGTTTTAGTATATGCCAAGCAGGAGATAAGACTGATGAATCTCTTGTAGTTAGAGTATTGATTTGTAATTCATATGAGAGAAAGATATTTAAACAGAAGGGAAAAGTTATCGAACATTCAGATCAGAGTTTATAATGTCTTACAGGTCTCTGAGGGCTTTGCTTTTCTTTTGAAGAACATGTTTCTCATGTAAGTCATCACTATGTACCCCACGGAAGATATCAATATTCAACTTTATGATATGGCATCCAGATTTATACATTTGTATATACTATGCTGACTTGCTTCTATTCACTTAATATAAATACTTACAAAGTCCTAAATCTAAACATTTGAGCACTTGTCTTCAGCCCTTTTATAGTTTTGTAGATCCAATCTTGAAAATAGCAGCATTTGTGAAAATCAGACTCAGGGTTCCCATTCAACAGTGGATATCCAAGGTCAGTGACTCCTCTTTAAAACTTGTGCCCCATGGAAAGACTTGTACCCAGTACAGTTCCAGATGTGTTGCACAGCAATGTGCTAAGATAAATGAAATAGATGCTACAAGTTGGCAGGTGACAAATCCCCAGATTTTTTGAATGCTCTGTGCTCTAAAGCTACATAATCTAAATTTCCGTAAAAGAAACACCAGTCTCAACCTCCTGCAATGCTTGAGCTTTCCCTTCTCCAAAACACAGAGTCCTTCTGCATCTGAACTATTGCTGTTTACTGCTATTAAAAAAAAAAACCACCAGCAAAAGCTTTCTCTGCACCAAGAATTTGTTCTCTGCACCTCAATTACTTTTTCTGCCAATTTCCTATCTCTTTAGCCAAATGCAATGATTTCCCTTCTATGGTGTCACATTCTACAGAACAATTTTGGAGAAAAGAAGCTGCCTTTCAGCATATGAAGGAACAGCAAAAATTCTATATTTAATCATCTAAGACAAACACAGAAGACACTAGTAATGAGTGAGCTACACAAGTGATTCTCCGTGGCTCCTGCTAGAGTATACCAAGTAAAATTTTCATGGAGTGGAAGTACTGCTTTGCAGTGACAAGGTTCCACAAAGCTGGTCTGGTGCAGAGCAGCTAGGAAGCACACAGCCAGCTTTACTTCTGTCACTTTGCATGGGACTGTTTCATTTCTCAATAAAACCAAAGGAATTATATGTGTAAGAAAATTTTACTCTGTGGGAGAGGAAAAAAGGAAAAAAAAAGAACTGAAAGTCTGAAAATTGACATTTTAGCAACTAATCTAAGAATCTTTAAATTATTCCATCAAGCTCTTTTTTTTGACAGGTGCTTTAATAAATGATATTTGATAGTTCACATTTTTCTAATGTCATCAGTGTAATGTTGTACCAAGTATATGTGAATTATCTGATGGGCCTAATGTACTGAGCAGAGGGAGTAAATCCTGCTATCTCTGGGGACCTTGGTTTGCTTTAGCATATGTCAATTCACATTGAGCTTGAAACTAATGTTATTCCCCATTATGTTTCTGCATCACTTATGGACCTTTATAATGCTTCCACAAGTGAAGGAAGTCATCCTTAGAGTAAAAGTCGTGAGCATTTTAAGGGATAATTCTGAGACAATGAATGAGAATTTCCCTGTGGTAAAAAAAACAGTGATAGAGTCAATATCTTAATGGGCCTTACATGGCTAAACAAGTTAATGAAATTAAAGATTTACGCTTTTTCTATTTGGTAATAGGGTTAAGGAACTTGTGGGATTTTGCTGCACTTGAATATCAGGCCATGTCATGTATTTATGTTCACTCAACCTGTCAGATTCCAAGGGCATTAAAATATGGTCATCTTAACAGCTCCTGGTTTGGATTTCAGTGAGAACTCTGAGAGTTCCAAGTGCTTAGCACTGCAGAAAACACAACCACTTTTATCCAGGCATCCAACTTCTTGTCCAACAGCCAACATTTCAGTTCGAACTTTTTGCCCCTCATTCATGGTCCCACTTGGGATCTGATCATTTCAACACATTTGCTGTGTTCAAAATAGGCGAGTTCTGTCAGGAGCATGAAAGAACAGATACAGTAATGGATGGCACCTCTGTACAGGAAAGCAAGGATGGAATGCGATGCATGCTTTCCGGGTGCACAGAATAATAGGAGGAAATCAGACCTGCCAAAGAAAAGGGTCAGGCAGAGAAAAAAAGCTTGACTGTTTTGGCTGCATAAGAAAGGATAGTTTTGAGCAGCCAGAAACTTATCTAAAACAGCCTGAATGTCTAGAGCTTGTTCTAAGTCAATGCTGTCCTACAAGGAGCCTCAGGAACCTGCCACCATTATGGTCCAGTGAGACAGGAAGAGAGCATGGCATGTTGTGCTTGTGTGCAACTGTACTCCTACACTATACTTTGAATAGCTTTCCACCACACTGCTAGATCAGTTCTTTCAAATACCTATCAGCAGCAGGAAATATTTTCTAAGTTGGAGAAAATGCCAAAGGAGGTGAGAGAAGGTGATCTGACAGTACCTGCTTCCTCAAAAATGGTGACCAACAGCAGGCAGACTTGTCCCCCATCTACATGTCTGAGTCTGTGCTTGTGTTTAGGCTTACATTCTACAAGCAGAGTCCATTTCCTCCACTGTGCTTGGAAGAACAGAAGACAAATATCAATACATTCTCCTCCAAGGCTGTTTTCCCACCTGTGATGTCAGCTGACCTCTTCTAGATTTAAGCTTGAGAAAACTACAAATTAAACTAAGTGGGTGAAACGAGGCAAGATCAGAAGCTCATGCCCTGAGCTTACATATCAGAGCAGATTCTGCTTTTGGTTTCCAAGAGAGTCCGTGGGGATGGTTTAAGTGGATGAGGAGAGCTGCGGCAGCAATTTCAGGAAGATCTTGTCAGAGTTGTATTTTTCTGCTAAATCCATAATCAAAGCACAGAAGAAATATGCTCAAGCTGAAAAAGAGTATTTGTGAGGGAGGGTAAGGTGGAGAGCTCAGTTTGCAATTGCACAGATCCAAAACACTCCATCTATTCTGCAAACAAGCAGCAAATGTATGGTGTCATTGATGAACAGCTGAGGTATAAATCACCACTCTGATATATGTGCCTATCGATTAAATTTATGAGATTCACTACTAAGATGCAACTCATTCCAGGGAAGAAGCTGAGTGTTCACCATGTTTGCAGTATACTTACAATGCCTTCTGGATTGGAAATATCATAATTAGAAAATGCGCATGCACACACTTAGAACTAATTATATTACATAAGAACGTATATAATATTTAACCACACTTACACCATATTTTAGAGAAAACTTTAGATTCCTCATCTTCCGCCTTACAGCTGAGAACTGCATACTAGATACGACCTTTTCTGTAGTAAGGTTACAGACATTTTCTTGCTGAAATGTATGAAACACCTTGTGCTTTCATTAAACAGACACTTTTTCAGCAACATTTTTCATCCTCTAGCAAGCATCATGTATTCATAAGGTCCTGGAAACATCCTTGCCCTGAAACAAAACTTTGACGTCACAAATCCTCAGCATAGGTTTCTTCATATACTTTTGGACAGCTCTGACTATGTGAGATGTTTTAACAATGTGACGACACTTGGGGGAGTGACACTGCAGCCTGCCTTGTGAAAAGTGATATCTGGAACAAGCTTATGGCAATTCCAATGTCAGCTGCATCAGCAGAAATTCCTGTGTGTAACTCAGAGCTGTGGTTGCCTTTCTTTTCCGTGCATACAGGGTAATCCTCAGAGAAATGTACAGTATTACCAAAAATGTCACTGCCTTGTGTCAGTTTAAGCAGCCAAGTCAATGTGGTTTGTGCGTGTGCATGATGATTATATCTTACATTTTCCATTTAAGTTACTGAAGTCATGCTTACTAGGGGGGAAAAAATGCTATGGATTATTCTGCTCCAGTATGTGAAAACCATGTAAAAACCATGATTGATGACACGGCTCTGAGGAATAAGCCTCAATGACATCTGCAGCACAGCTATGAGGTTACTAATAACCACAACCTGTGAATTGAAAAAGAAGCCCTTAAAAATGACTGCTGACAAACACAATGAAAGAGATTTATGGATTGCCTATATCAAGAGTGCCCAATCCTTGCAAAGTGAATGGCTTGTCTCATTCATTATGTTACTGTGACATGAAAATTATATTATGCTCTTTTTCCTTTTTTTTTCCATTTCCACTGACTGAATATCAGTGACTCCCTTCCAGGGAAAAATAATAAACATGACTTACGTAGCCACTGAATTTTCAGAGATTTTAGCCCTTCACTCCCTTAATGTTCAGGAAAACAGGATGTCTTTAGCTCCAAACTAAAGGGATATCAGCTTATCAACAGTAGATTTTAGCAAGCCTATTATAAAGCTGTAAAGTCAAAGCCACTTTTAAATCCAATTATCTGCATTCTTACCGCCTTCATTCCTTAGAAGTGCTTATACTAAATCATTGAAAGTTGATATCTCCTAGTGTTAAATATACTCAAACACTACTAAGTTCACAGTGGTCAGGGTCCTCTCTCAAGTGTGTTGTTTTAAAATACAGTCAGGAAGAATCTAGAAGACTCTCAACTGCACACAGACAAGGACACAAAGGTTGTTCCTGTATCACATGGTAAAAATAAATATAGTAAAGACAGAAAAGAGACAGTGGGTCAAATATTTAAAAATTAAGAAGCCTGGTTCACAGGCAAGGGTTATTCTCAGGGCTACTTGTAACCAGAAGACCTGTACTGTCAGAGCATCTTGCAGTTAACTCTAGTTCTGACACTCTGATATCCTGTTTTAAGCTGATGGAAAACCATGCAGCTGTGAAAGAGCTGGAAATGGATATTCTTCTTAAACCAGTCAGGGCTTCTCTGATAGTATCTTGCTATCCAGAGAAGAAGAAAGGAAGATGATGTCTGAATCTACATATACAGCAATTCCTGAGATCCACAATTGACACTAAATGAAAAGGACCTTGTGTTTTTTGAAGGATTTTTGTGTCTTAAGATCTTGGGCTAAGACAGAAGCTGTATGGAGGGAACAATAGGTAATGCAAAACAGCTGTGCTGCTAATTTGCTAATTTGCTAATAATGTCAGACCAGCAACCTTAAACTAGAGAAACGGTATGGATCACAGGAGTGGTTGAGGCACTTTAGGTAGTCTTTGTTAATATGGGGTTCTGTCAGGTCAATCAAGCTCTCTATCTGCTTGGGGTTTTTATACTGCCACCCATTCGTGTAGTGGGATGACCCTGCACTGCTCTGTAGCACACTGTGTTACACTGCTGAAGGGTTTGCTTGCCTTAGTAGAGCCCATATGCAGGGACAAAGTATGAGAAGGAAACACCTTGAGACACATATCTAATTTACAGAATTTTATGTGGATTATGTTTGCAAGTACTGGTATCTCTTTCATTTCTAATGTTTAAACATGAGCATTTTCCCTCTAAGGACCATTTACAGAACATTTAGGAGTAGGATATACAGCAGATCAAAGGGTCACAGAGAAGGTTCAAATACTTATCTAACCTGGTCACAGAAAAAGAAATATCAAGCTGCAAATAAGTCATAAGAGAATGAAATAATTTAATTCCAGTATATGTCCAATGAGAAAGACTGTGTATGGGAAATGTGACAAAAGGTATAAAATGAACAGGCAAGCAGCTGGACGATGATGGTCTGCATTGCGGAAATATGAGGAAATTAGTGTATCTTGTGGATCACGTGGAAAGATGAGGAAATTATTGTATGTGGTGTGTCATGTGAAAACATGAGTTCCACCCTAGGCTTCATTATCAGAGCCTTCTTGTTCATGTAGGATGATTTTGCTGTGGATAGAGGTCATACAACCTCCCCTGGCAGCATGTTCCTGTCTTTGGTTGCCCTCAAGATGAAAAAGCTTATCTTTGAACTTCTCCTGTTTCAACTTTACACGCATTATCCTTTGTCCTCGCACCAGGCACCACTGTGAACAGCCTGGCACCACCATACCCTACTGGTATAGACTGGGAGGCTGCTGTTAACCCTCCGCTAGAATCATCTTCTCCAGGGTATCTGAGCCCATATTACCCAGCCTCTTCTCTCAGGGCAAGCAATCCAGATCCTAACATCTTAGTGGGCCTCTGCAGATCACACTCCACTTTGCCCATGTCTCCCTTGTACCAGGGGACCCATAAGTGGTCTCACATCCCTCACCTTGCTGGGTGCACTCCTCCTAGCACATCTCAGTGGGTGCTTGTCTGCCTCTGCTGCATGTTGGTGCTTTGCCCACAGAGTTTTCTGGAGCTGTCAGAGACCGAAAATAGTTTATGCCTCAAACATTGATATAATGTTTTAAAGAAGCTACAGTCACAGAAACCTCCTTGAAGAACTTTGGACGGTAAGTTGAACTGCTGATTAGATAAAAGGAAACCCATTGTTCAGTCACCTCAGGCTGAGGGAAAGGTATGCATCCACAAAAGGCCAAAGCCTCCAGCTGCCATCCCAGCTGAGTTTGGGGTGCAGGGGGAGAGCACAGCTCACAGAAGCCAGGTTTATACAGACTCCCCCCAGCCAAGGGGGGAGGAGGAGGTTTTGGGTGCATGGTGTAACCTCTGG